>PJEM01004840.1:0-89926 GCA_004023845.1 Helogale parvula | reverse complement strand
TAAAAGAAAAGCTTTAAAATATGGAAAAAAAGAGAGAGAGAATAATCCCATTAAGTTTGCAGGGTATGGTAAAGATGTACTTGTAAGGCTTTTAGCACATTAGCTTTAATAAATACTAAATAAATTTTAAAAAGAATTCAGGAATGTGGAGCATCAGGGGTGATTATAACACTACGGTACTTGAGAACTAGTTAATATCATGCAACATAATAGAGTTAACAAACACTCTGTAGTTTATTTGCAGGAAATCTACAGATAAAGGTGTAGCAGTTAAGAGAAGGTCCATTTAAAATATGGTGTTAGGACAAGAAGTTTCAATCCTAGAGGGATTTTGAGGGGTGCTTTCCAACAAGTACCAGAGAAGAAACATGGTGAGGAGAGCTTCCCTGGCTCTGGTTTTCTGCGCTCACCTGGGCAGAGGCCTCCTGTCAAGTCCCCCTTCACCATCCAGGGGTCTTCCCCTCGCTCCAATAAGGAGATCACATCTGGTTTAGAAATGCAAAGACCTGCATATAAGAAAAGAGAGGAGAGGTGGCTATTTTGTGGATACTGCAGAGCTATGACACAGTCCAAGAGGTGCCGACATAAAAGGGACGCTGTAGGAAAATGCTGATAAAGGCATGAAACACCACTGAGCTAGAGAGACTCCAATGGGGAGGTGGCAGGAAGAAGACAGTCTTACCCAGGGAAGCCAGGTTCCTGTAGTTCTCCAACATCACGTTCTTATACAAAGTCCTTTGAGCAAGGTCTAACCATTCCCATTCATCTTGGGAGAAATCTATGGCCACATCCGGGAAACTCACGGAATCCTGAAATGACACGTTATTACCTTGCTCAGTGTTCATGGCATTACTTAGCGGGCTCTAGGGGTAAAGGTTACCCCTGGGTGCTTAAATCATCCAGGTCATATGGTTGGCTACTGGACAACTTTTCTGCCTACTACTAACATTGTACATATTGGGAAAGTGAAAAAATACGAGAGACAGTCTCTGTTCCTTGAACGTTTACAATTTTACAGTGGTGAGAAAACAGTCTCATATGAAAATGTGTTGATTGGACTTAAGGCAGAACGTCAAATACTAAATTGCAGTGGACCCTTGAACAACACAGTTTGAACTTCACAATGAAGTTTGAACTTCACTAGTTACATGTGAAATTACATGTGAATATTTTTTCACTAAACAAGTATAGTAAGTATATTTTCTCTTCCATATATTTTTCTCACAATTTTTCTCTCACTTTATTGTAAAAATATATAATACATATACAAAATATGTGTTAATCAACTGTTTATATTACCAGTAAGGCTTCCAGTTAACAGTAGGCTATTAGTAGTTATGTTGAAGTGAGTAAAAAGTTACATGTGGATTTTCAACTGGGCGAGGATCAGAGCCCCCAACTCCCATGGTGTTCATATTTCTTTTTAATTTTTTTTAAATTTTTTATTTATTTTTGAGAGAGAGAGACAGCATGAGCAGGGGAGGGTCAGAGAGAGAGGGAGACACAGAATCCGAAGCAGGCTCCAGGCTCTGAGCTGTCGGCACAGAGCCTGATGCGGGGCTCAAACCCACGAACCGTGAGATCATGACCTGAGCCGAAGTCGGTCGCTTCACCAACTGAGCCACCCAGGCGCCCCTGCCATGGTGTTCAAAGGTCAACTGAATTTTATCATGTTAGGAGCTAGATCACTTTTCTACATGGACAAATTAAAGAGTTCTGAGGCTGTGAGGGTAAGTTTCAAGGAAGGATGCTGATCTGATGAATGATTTCAACTTCCACAATATATTCTAAGAAATCCTAGTGTTTTGAGATGTTAAGAGGTATGTCTAAAATTTTTTTTAAAATGCCTAGCAAGATTTTTCCCTTTTGACATAAAAATGTATTTGCATTAGGAGAACATGTTTGGAAAATTGTTTTTTGATAATCTGGTGAGACGTACCAAGAGAGATCATATGAGGTGAGCACAACCTGTTTTGTTACATCTGAATTTCCTAACCAGACAGCAAGAGATGCCGTCATCCATTCTGTGGTTGCTAGCAGATTTTCCATTTCTTACAAGTGATTTCACTTGCACCAATATCTACGAATGGTTCTGAATAACCACCAGTTGTGAATAAAACCAAAGAAGAAAGATTATTCCAAAGCATTCAGATTCTGGCACAGACTAGCTAGGTGATCTTGGCCAAGGTAATTAACTACATATGCCTCAGTTTCTCCACCTCAGAAATGGGAATAATTTTAGTACCTACCTCACAGATGCACTATGAGAATTAAATGAAGGAACAGTCACAGTACCTGGCTAAGTGCTCAAGAATTGTGACTACGATAATGCTGAAGGAGGAATAGAAAAGAAGAGAAGGAGGAGGAAACCAAGAACGAGTGAATACATTTGGTTTAATACACCAACAAAAATTTTACTTTTATCTAATTGCAATGCGTTATAGTAGTTAAGAACATGGTCTCTGAAGCCAGACCACCTACGTTCAAATCCTGTTCTGTTCAGTAAACCGAAGATGCTAGTTTTGTTTTTAACCTTTGAGGATATTTTAAATAACTCAGAAGGACAGTCTATTGTATTTACACACACATATTTACCATTTCTGTTAACTTTCTTCATTCCTTCAGTTCCAGCTCCCTTCTGGTATCATTTCTTTCCGAAGAACTTCCTTTTGCAGTTCTCTGAGAAACCCGCCAGTGAATCTTAGTTTTCCTCCATATGAGACACTCCTCACCTTCAGTTTTGAAGGCTAGCTTTTGCCGGACATACAATGCTGGGTTGACAGTTCTCTCCTTTGAGCACTTCCTAAAAGTTGGTCTACTTCCTTCTGATTTCCATGATTTCTGATGGAAAATCCACAGAAGTGAAACTGCTGCTGCCCTACATGGTTAGCATCACCCTTCTCCGGCTGCTTTCAAGGTGAAAAGCTGCGGCTTCTAGCAGTCTGAGGACAGAGCTGCCGGGCGGGAGGACGTTGAGTCTCACGCTGGAGTTTGCTGAGCTTCCTGGATCCACAGCTTTATGTCTTTCACTAAAGTTGGGAATTTTTCAGCCATTATTTCTTCACGCATTTTTTCTATACTTTTTCTTTTCTGGGGCTTCGATGATACAAATGCTAAACATTCTGGTGCTGTCCCACAGGGCCCCGAGGCTCTGTTCAATCTTGGGTCTACTGTTCAGATCCGACAGTTTCTCTGTACTTTCAAGGTCACTAACTCTTTCCCATGGCCTCCCCATCGTGCCTCTAAGCCCATCCAGCGAGTTTATTTTGGTAACTATATTTTTCATTTCTTGTTGATATCTTCTATTTCTTTGCTGAGACTCTCTATTTGCTTCAAGAGAGTGCACTTGTTGGAGCATTATTGCAACAGCTGCTTCAAAATCTTCATCAGGTCACTCCAACATCTAGGTCACACAATAGCAGCGTCTAGAGAGGATCTTTTCCCCTGTGAATTGACATGTTCCAGGTTTTTCATCAGCTGAGTAATTTTAGATAGCATCCTGGATGTAAAGAAACTTTACGTCTTGTTTAAACTATACGGAGAATGTGGGTATTTTGTTCCAGCGCCACTTCCAGAGCCTCTGAAGTGGTAGTTGCCTCTGTCCCACACGTGCCCTGCTTGGTGGCTGGCGGTCTATCCCGCGGTTCTCTTCTCGTTGACTGGGGTACGCTCACCAGGGCCAGACACAGGCCTGAGCAGGCTAGGGGGAGCCCAGAGCTCAGAAACCACTCTGTGTGGCTGATTCCCAAGCTGCTCCTTCTCTGGGGTTTCTCCGGTAGTTCTTCTTTCCCAGGGTTCCCCTCTGCAGTCCTCTGGCCGGATAACTGGGGCGTATCTGTTCCACTCAAGTGGGCTGCTCCCCCGACCGCACCCGCCCCTGCAGCCAAGCAGGGACGGAACAGAAGCAGGAAAACACCGCAGTAAGACTTCACTCCACCCTCTGGCCGACACCGCTGCTCCGATCACAGAGCATTTCTCCTCCTTCAGGGTCTCAGACTTCTGTAGACCCCACTGCTACTGTCTCAGGACACAAGAAAACAGAGAAGAACCTTTTGTTTTTGTTTTTTTAAGCTAGATTTCCATCCATCCTTTCTGAGTCTTAGATCCCCTTCTTACTTCTTAAGCCTGAACTAGGTTTCTCCTGCAGTTTTCTTATCCTTGTTGAATCCATGCTAGGAGATATTTGCCGGGGGGAAGGTAAACACATTGCATTTTGGGTTTCTTCCCCCATCAGCCTGCTGCTTTTTACTGTTGATAGGCCTCAGGTGCCTGCTCCGTGCCTGCTGTCCTGGTTCTACAGCAGCTTCTGGCGGGAAGGACGGCCATGTGTGCTCAGTCCATCTTACCCGGAAGAAGGGCTCTCCCAAAGTCAGCGTCAATTATTCTTAGCTTTATAATCAATATTCCGTTGGAAATAAAAGCCTCCTGAGGTCCAGTGCTTCTTGTGCATCAAACATCATGTTGCAGGTCTTTCACAGGTATGCTGGGGCGTGTACCCCGCCCCCCCACAGGCACGCATGCACGCAAACGCAAACACACACACACTACACAGTATGAAGAACCACGTGGGCACAGAGGCAGACAGCAGCTACGCAGCATATAAAGCTCGCGCTTACATAGGGCTTATTACGTGCCACGTACTTTTCTAACCGCTTAAAATACGTTAACTCATAACACTCGCAGTAGGACTGTAAGTCAGGTGCTAATACCATCCCCATTCTGTGGTTGAGGAAACGGAAATCAAGGTCACCTATCTAGTACACAGGGGAGCTGCAATTTGTGCCCAGGCAGTTGGTCTCACAGACACGTTACTAATCTTTATGCCGTACTCTGCCACTCAAAATATTTTCCTCTGACAAATAACAATACTGCTTTCGTCTAAAATGTTTAAATGCTGGGGTGCCTGGGTGGCTCAGTCAGTTAATCGTCAGACTCTCGATCTCAGCTCAGATCCTGATCTCACGGTTGGTGGGATTGAGCCCCATATCGGGCTCAGCACTGACAGCATGGAGCCTGCTTGGAATTCTCTCTCCCTCCCCTGCTCGCTCACTCTATCAAAATAAATAAACAAACATAAAAAAATAAATAAAAAGCGTTAACAAGTTCCACTGGTAGTACATGTTTTGTAGTGTTTATCTGATTAGAAACGGTGTTTTGCTTTGCTGTAGTTGTTCATTTTGTCTCTGATACAAAATAAAGACAATTTTACTATGCTGTTATTTTCTATTTGATTAGTTTTTAAAGTCTATTAATCCGGGTCCCTGGGTGGCTGAGTTGGTTTAGCATCTGACTCTTGATTTCGGCTCACGTCAGGTTTGTGAGTTTGAGCCCTGAGTTGGGCTCTGTGCTGACAGTGCAGAGCCTGCTTGGCATTCTCTGTCTCCTCTCTCTGCCCCTCCCCAGACCACACACACTCTCGCTCTCTCAAAAATAAGTAATCATTAAAAAAAATTTTTTTTAGCTCAAACTCATTAACTATGAGATCAGGATCTGAGGTGAAGCTGACGCTCAGCCGACTGAACCACCCAAGTGGCCCTAAATAATCATTTTTTAAAAAGCCATTTAAGGTTTATTAATCAAATTTTGGGGTTCCTAGGTCATGATCTTGCCATTCACAAGTTCAAACCCCACACTGGGCTCTGAGCTGACAGCTCAGAGCCTGGAGCCAGCTTCAGATTCTGTGTCTCCCTGTCTCTCTGTCTCTCCCCTGCTCACACTCTTGCCTCTTCCTCTCTCAAAAATAAACAAACATTTAAAAAAAAAGTTTACTAATCAAATTTTATAATTTCTTACAATAATTTGCTGATCACCCTCATTTAGCAGTCCTCTCTAATCAATACATGAATTATAGTTCTTGATTCTATTACTGGTCATAAAAATATTAAAATTAAAAATATCCTGAAGTAAAGTTTGAGAAAGTCTAATCCATAAGAAATGAAAGATTAGGACTTTACTTTGAGAGCATCATCAGGGATGAGGGCAAACGCTGACCACTGCGATGATCTCTATTCAACAGTAAAACACTGGCAAGAATTCAGTTACAGAACAAGGGGCTGATTACACAGATTGTGGAATTCGTCCTAGAAAGAAGGATGTAGAACATTCCCTGGCATCTTAAGATGTTCCTGGCTCCGAGTCAGGCAGGGAGGGGGAACCTTCACAGCCTCTGGCCCAAACCACCTGCAGCTCCCCTTCCTTCAAGGCGCAACTCGGGCATTACCCCCCCCCCCCCGCCTCGCTCCGAGAGGGAGCGCGGTGCGCAGGCTTTATTCCATACCGGGCTCTGTCACCCGGGAGGCGCAGAGGAGCTAACGAGAAAGCAGATGTCATCCTGCTGGAGTGTGGCCCGTCCCAGAGCTTCACCGGTCCCGCGGAAAGGACACTTTTTTCCAGTTCACCCAAAGGTATTCATACGGCCCAGGAATGGCCCTTGCCCACTACTCCTCAGCAAGTGCACCCACGCTGCAGCGCTGATCACACGGCGCAAGTAAACGCTGGCTGCCTTCGCACGTCTCCAGCACCTCGTAAGCCAGGGTGGGCACTACGGGCTCGGCAGACCGTGGCTCGGAAGCTTCCTCTAAGGACTGTACTTCTGTGTTGTCAGATGCTTAGGAAGACACTGAGCACAGGGAAGCGCTCAGAGTGGCCATTTCCTGGATGAAGACGCCACCGCTGCAGGCAGGAGGGGAAGCTCGGAGAGGCCGCTGGGCCGAGTCTATCCCTGCGGCCCCGTCACTCACCACAGGGGGAAGACACGGGAGCCAGGCCTCGGGGTAGAACTCTTCAGCAGACAATCTTCAGGAGGAAACAAACGTTCTCAAGCCCTAGAAAGCAAGACTGTACTTTAAGGAGGAAAGAGGGAAGACGAACTCACCAGGGGCGTGGCTTTAAGAAGTTCGCCTCCCATCGCCTCCTCCTCTTCGTGGCTCCTCATGAGACGTGCTTTACCCTGAGGGCAGAGCTGGCAGAGAGGAAAGGAGCAGTGAGACCCACCTCCTAGAAACCGTCTCCTCCCTTCCTTCCGCTCCCTCTGCTCCCCCACCTCACCGTCACCCCAACATCCCCCCACCGTCCCGGAGCTCAGTGGGAGACCTGCTCTGCTCTGGGTTTTCAGGCCGAGCGCAACCTCCTTCCGTCTCAAAGCCACCCATTCACTAACGACAGAGCCGTACCAGGCTTGCCGCCTGCGCTGATGCTGACTGAACCTTCACAGCCTATGAGCTCAAGCAGACACCTGTGCAACTGGCCAGTCAGGATCTGCGCAGACGCTACGGGACTTGGGGCCACTGACAGGCAGGATCATGCAGACTCTACGGGACTTGGAAAAAGCCATCTGCCCCAGAGAGAAGCAGTACCTCTGTTATGACAAAGGGTCCACGTGGCTTCCAGATAACTGGAGCAAATAAACCCATTAAGAAACCCATTTTGCTCTGTGACAACCTATGTCTCTACTGAGCCAAGTTCCTTCAATGAGAAAGTGGATAAAGTCCCTGGTTTCTTCCCTCTCAACTCTAGTTTTCTCAAGGCTTTATTAATATGACAGTAAAAGGGGTGTCTGGGTGGCTCAGTCAGTTAAGACTGACTCTTGGTTTGGGCTCAGGTTATGATCTCACAGTTTATGAGTTCAAGCCCCACATCGGACTCTGGGCTGAAAGTGCAGAGCCTGCTTGGGATTTCTCTCGCCTCTCTCCCTGCCCCTCCACCGCTGGTTCTCTCAAAAAATAAACATTTTTAAAAGGTGACAGTAAGAATGAACGCTTACAGAGCACTCACTATGTGGCAGGACCTACAAGTGCTTCATAGGCATGAGCTCAGTTCATCCTGGTAACAGTCCTGCGAGGTGAGCGCTCTCCTCTCCCTGTTACGTAGGAGAAACGGGGTCAGAAGTCTAAAAAACAAAAACACGCCCAGTGGGGTTTTTGGGGATCTCAACCCTTGAGATTGTGTCATCGTCTGAGTGTCACTTCATCTGTCCCTGTAGTTAAGGATACTGACCTCAAGCAGGTGACGAGGGTCACATGAGAGTCAGTCCCGGATCTGACCCCGGCTCCTCCACACACCAGCAATTACTCGCCTCCGTCTGCTTCAGTGTCCTCACCTGTGAAAAAGGACGGAAGAGAGTTTCCGCTCGGTGAAGTGACATCTGGTGTGACTGTCCCCGTAAGGTCCCAGAACCCAGGCGGCAGTGGCTCTAATTATCACCACAGTAAAACAAGCACAGCAGTCTGGCTGTGGCAGGGCTTCCTCCCACTCTCCCTCTGCTCTCTCTGGTGGCAGCGAGAGGCCGCCCCAGAGAAGAGCGAGGCAGGAATGGGATGGGTTCTGTGACCGCACCCTGGAAAGGGGGGGCGCTGCCCCCCCATGAGCCCCAACCCACAGTGACCTGCAGGACAAGCCCTTAGAGCAGGTCAGCCTCACACCCCAGCCTCTGACTGGCTGGACTCTGGGACCGCCGGCCTCCGGAAGGAGGGTGTTGGGTCAGGGGACCCCTGTCCCACACCCCAGCCCGAGAGACCCCACCCCGACTCTGGACTCCTGGGGCCGCTAGGCCGGGTCAGGGGACCCCTGTCTCTTACCCCACCCGAGGGACCCCACCCTGATTCTGGACTCCTGAGATCCCAGCCCGGGAAAGAGCATGTCGGGTCAGGGAACCCTTGTCTCACACCCCACCGGCGGGACCCCACCCCCGACTCGGGACTCCTCGAACCGCTAGCCAGGGATGGAGCATGTCGGGTCACGGAACCCGTCTCACACCCCGGCCCGAGGGACCCCACCCCCAACTCTGGACTCTGGGGCCGCCAGCTCTCGTGGCCGGAGGCGCCCTCCGCCAGCAGTGTCGCCGTCTCTTCCCAGCCACCTGTCACCCTTACCTCCGACATCGGCCCCCGTCCGGCCCTCCAGCCTCACGTCCCCAATCGGGCCCGCGCCGGCCTCGCGGCGGCGGCGGCGGCAGCCGGAGCGCACGGGGCTGGCCTCCCCCGGGAGGCTCTCCGGCGCCCGGCGTCGCGCAGTCATTCGTCCCCGCACGCCCGCGGCTCCCGCGCCGACAGGACGCGCGCGGCCGTCCCGCCGGCCCCGTCTTTCTCCACGACGCCCAGCCGCTCCTGCCCGCGGGCCCGGCCCCACCGGAAGTGGGCGTGTCCTGCCGCCGCGACGGCCCCTGGGGAGCGTAGTCCAGACCCAGCGGCGCGACTGCCGGGCTCGGTTCCTCGACTCGGCATGGAAGCCACTGCCCTCAGTCCCCTGCAAAGGACCCAGGCGGGGAACAGAATGGCCCAGAAGCCTCTCAGCCCCGACTCCAGGCTCCCAAAGTACAAGCCGCCTCCCTGAAGCGAGCCGAGCCCCAAGAATTCTGGGAGCGCCCCTTCCCAGGCTCGGAGTGCGCAGGCGCCGCCGGGAGGGGCACAGCGCGGAGGCCCGGGTACCGCGTCCCCGCGCCTGCGCCTGTAGGATTCTGGAGGCGTGCGGCGCGCAGGCGCTTGGAAAGTGGGCGGTGCCTAGGGGAGGCGGCCCAGGAGAGGAGCTTTCTTGATAGGCTAAGTTTTGAGTAGTGTTTTTTGACCTTATGATTTGTGACTTTCTGAGTGTGTGTGTTTGTGTATGTGTGTGTAGCCTGTGTGTGTAGCCTGTCCTATTTCATGCCTACCAGTTCTCTCGCTGATAGAATCTACGCCCCCAGCCTAGTAATTTGTACTCTTGTGATTTGTAACTTTCTGAGTGTTTGTGTGTGTGTGTGTGTGTGTGTGTGTGTGTGTGTGAGTGTATGTGTGTGTAACCTGTCCTATTTCATGCCTACCAGTTCTCCCCCTGGTAAAACCTATGCCCCCCGCCCATTTTGTTCTTGCCCTGCTAGAATGAGAGACCCACGAAGACACACAGCTTGTAGGTCCTGTTTAGGGCTGTACTTGCAGACACTGAAAGAGTGGCACATGGTAGGTACTCAGCAAAGAAAAAAAATCCAGATTGTGCAGAGGCTGGTCCACCACACGTCACCCCCAACCTAAGTTATTCTCACCCACGTCCCATCACTCAAAGCAACACAGCCCCATCTAGGCGCTGGTTTTCCAAGATCTAATCTCCCTGACTTCGTGGACCACACCATGAAGTGAATTCTAGCTGCATCGATGCCATCTCTAAGTAATTGCAAAGGGAACCTCATTGTTTGTAATAATTTGTGGTTAAAATCATATAAAGGTGGTATTGATAGTTTCCATTTTAATTTTTTTAACGTTTATTTATTTATTTATTTTTGAGAGAGAAAGTGAGCAAGGGAGGGGCAGACGCCCACACACACAGAATCCCAAGCAGCTTCCAGACTCTGAGCTGTCAGCACAGAGCCCAATGCATGGCTAGAACTCACCAACCGTGAGATAATGACCTGAGCCAAAGTTGTCTGTTTAACCGACTGAGCCACTCAAGTGCCCCTGATAGTCTCCATTTTAGAAGTAATGTATAAAGAGCTTGGAAACTGTTCCTGACAACTTCGCAAGAAAAACTTTTCAATAAACTGAAAATCAACAACTTTTATTTTAAGACCCATCAGAGAATTGAAGTCACAAAGGAAACCACACCCCAAAATTTGGGAAGATCAGCAGAAACTGAAAATCATGGCAGATATGAGCTTACCTGAAGCAGAAGCTGCTGGAATCATAAACTAGTACACACTCTTAACTGGTAATTTTGGTGAATTGGGGGTTTAGTGTGTGCTACACTGTGAGTTAAAAACTCCTGGGCACCCAATCTTAGGTGGGCTTTCCTGCTTCCTTGGATCTTACCTCCAGGAACTCCATCAAGTCCTAACACTAATGATCGGGGTGGGGAATCTTCTTGAGTTTTGGGCAGGGGGAGGGGAAAACTAAACAGTTCATGGTACACTCAGAGCATTTTCCGTAACAAAGCCCTTCACTCAGGAAAACTACATACCAGAGCCTTTTTGGACCTGGAGGAAGGAAATTGGGCTGCTCCAGCCCATCTAGCCTTGCTGTCTCAGTAAAGGCTAAGAAGCACCGACGTACTCAAGCCCACTGAAAAGCTGAGATTTAATCATAAGATTATGCAACAGTTCCCCTTCCCAATACTTGAATACCAAGCCAATAGTGCAGATCACAACCAGCGGCGTGATGCAGGCTCTATTTAAGAAGAGCTTCTTAGGGAAACACAAAGATGGCAGGAGGAAAAAAAGGCAAGGAAACTATAGAAAATCAAAGCTTCTGGCACCGACAGTTCCAGTCAGATGCAATCCTAACTAGATTAACCCAAAACCTCACACTAAACACCTAATTACCTTAGTTACTATTACCTAGTACATCATGTTGAGCTTTCAACAAAAAATTATAAGGCATGCCCAAGAAAAAACAGTCTGAAGAGACCAAGCAAGTGTCAGAACCAGACTCAGATATGGCAGGGATTTTGGAATTATCATACTAGGAATTTAAAATAACTGTGATTAATGTGTTAAAGTGACTAATGGGAAAAGTGCAAAAATTGCAACATGCAAAAACAGAAGGATGATATAAGCAGAGAGATGGAAACTCTGAAGACCAAAAGGAAATGCTATCAAGGCAATGCGCTGTAACAGACATGAAGGCTGCCTTGATGGGCTCATTAAGAGACTGGATACAGCTGAGGAGAGAGTGAGTGAGTTTCAGGATATGTTAACAGAAACTTTCCCAACTGCGGTACAAAGAGAAAAAGAGAATGAAATAAAAACCCCTCAGGGGTGCCTGGGGTGGCTCAATCAGCTGAGCACTGGACTCTTGACTTAGGCTCAGGTCATGATCTCATGGTTTGGAGCCTGCTTGGGAGTCTCCCTCACCCTCGCCCCTGTCTCTCTCTCTCAATAAATAAAACATTTAGACAAAGAGTACCAAAGTAACAACTCTCAGAATATCCAGGAACCATAAGACAGTTACAGAAGGTATAACATATGCATAACTGTAATACCAGAAGAAAGAAAAGAAATATTTGAAGTAATAATGGCTGAGAGTTTTCCAAAGTTAAAATGACAGACACCAAGTCACTGATCCAGGAAGCATAGAGAATACTACGCAGGACAAATATATATAAAAGAATATATACACCTAGGCATATCATATTCAAGATGCAGAAAAAAAATCAAAGATAAAATCTTAGAGAATGCCAGAGGGGGAAAGACACCTAAGGGAGAAAACAGAATAATATGAAAGTCTCAATTAAAACAAAAAATGGCATAAAGAAAAGGGGAAACAAAATATTGATTATGTAAAGTGACTGTCAGTCTAGCACCTGTGCTAATGCCCTTAGAGGTTCTAATTGGTTCTTTTTACGGGTAAACCTTCATATCTACCAATAATGACAGTTACAGCTACTCTCTCCCTATCATTGCATCTCTTAATTTTTTCTTTCCTTACAGGAGGGCCAGACCTCCAGGGCCATGTTATTTGGTAGGAGCAATACTGGATGTACCTGTCTTATTCTTAGCATTAAGTAAAAGCATTAGGTACAATTGTACTTAATGGGTTTTTCTCATTTTAAAAATTATTTATTTTTGAGAGAGACAGAATGTGAGTGGGGAAGGGGCAGAAAGAGAGGGAGACCCAGAATCCAAAGCAGCTTTCACACTGTCAATGCAGAATCCAATGTGGGTCTCAAACCCACGAACTGTGAGACCATGACCTGAGCTGAAATCAAGAGTCAGCCACTTAACCATCTGACCTATCCAGGCGACCCAGCAGCCCTCAGTTTGTTCTCTATAGTTAAGAGTCCTTTATGGTTGCCTTCTTCTCTGTTTTTATTTAATTTTTCCTTCCCTTCCCCTATGTTCACCCGTTTTGTTTCTCAAATTCCACATATGAGGGAAATCGTATGGTATCTTTCTTTCTCTGACTTATTTCACTTAGCATAATATGCCCTAGCTCCATCCATGTCTTGGCACCTGGCAAGACTTCATTCTTTTTCATCACAGAGTGGTATTCCATTGTGTGTGTATACACACGCACACACACGTATACCACATCTTCTTTACCTATTTCATCAGTCAGTGGGCATTTGGGCTCTCTCCATAATTTGGTTATCTTGATAGCACTGCTTTAAACATTGGGGTGCATGTGCCCCTTCAAATCAGCATTTTTGTATCCTTCGGGTAAATGCCTAGTGCTGGGGAATGGGAGGAACCATCCCTGCCTGACCTCTGTTCTCAGTACGCTGGGAACGTGGGACTTGATGAAGTCCCAGGAGGCCGTGCAGGACGGAGCCTTCCTGGCCACCAGCCAAGGGTGTCAAGCACCTCGACACCAGAGATATACCCACGCACAGTGGCAGGATGTTCCTGATCTGTCCTTTCTTTATCTGTACCTGTTGTTCTGGCTGTAACATTTACTGTGCACTCCATGCTTGCAAAGAGGGTATAAAATAAGATGCTGTTTCTAATAAAGTTTGCCATTAGCCATCAGCTCTTGGTCCGTCTCCATTAGTCATCAGCTTTGCGTGATGTGTGTGTTTCCTGGGACGCGTGGAAACGGTCTTTGTGTTCCCTCAGCCAGCAGCGGGAGGGAACGGTGCTTCCATTGGCCACCACCCTTTGGGAACAGTTGTTGTGTTGATCATTGTCTCCCCAGGACCCCTTCCTATCAAGGAACATTCTACCACAACCTAGCAGTGCAAGTGCTGGCTTGTAAGGTAGTTCTATTTTTAATTTTTTGGGGAACCTCCATACTGCTTTCCAGAGTGGCTGCTCCAGTTCGCATCCCCCACCCCCCCGGAATGCAAAAGGATTTCCCTTCCTCCACATCCTCCCCAACATCAGCTGTTGCCTGAGGTGTTACTGTTAGCCCCTCTGACTGGTGTGAGGTGGTATCTCACTGTGGTTTTGATTTGTACTTCCCTGATGATGAGTGACGTTGGCCTGCTCACTTTCAAGGAAGCCAGCTGCCATGCTGTGAGCTGCCCCTGTGCAAAGAATTGACGTGTCCAGCCAAAAGCCACAAGGACCGCAACCCCGCCAGCAGTTTAAATGAGTGCGATTGCAAGCTGACTCTCCTCCCTTAAAGCCACACTGGCTAATAACCTGCCTGCAGTCATGTGGGAACTGAGGCAGCCAGCTAAGCCGCGCCCGGACTCCTTACCCAAAGTGTGAGATAATAAATGTATGTTTCTTTTAAACCACCGTGCTTTAGCGTAATTTGTTACACAATAGCTCACTTGCCACTGTACCTCCTAGTCTATGATACAGTAAGTTAAAATAGGGATCCTCTTAGTACTCATGGAAATCATAGGGATTAGAATGACCGTAACCACTATAATTAAACCCATGTCAGGGGCACCTGAGTGGTTCAGTCAGTTGAGCCTCCAACCTCTGCTCAGGTCATGATCTCACAGTTGGTGAGTTCGAGCCCAGCATCAGGCTCTGTGCTGACAGCTCAGAACCTCAAGCCTGCTTCACATTCTATGTTTCCCTCTCCCTCTGCCCCTCCCCAACTCATGTTCTGTCTCTCTCTCAAAAATAAATATTTAAAAAATTATTAATTAAAAAGCCCCATGTCATTAATTTAACCCATCTGAGTTTATTTTTCACTCACATAATAACCCATTGCTGGGTTCCTCGTGACCGATGGCTTTATTCCAAGTGGTGGTTTAAGAGCACAGAGCTCTTCCATGTTGCATTTTGCCATTCCATCCTATCCAGGTTCTTCTTCTAGCTGGATAGCATATCCGCATAATGACAAAGCCCCAACTGACACATTCCTATCCAAACCACACTGGAGATTAGTCTACTAGCCATAACTAGTGGGTGAGTCATGTGGGATATACCTGGACATTCACATTCTAGAATCAATTCCTAATAACATAAGAAGAGATGGTCATCCAGTCATAACACAGGTATCAGCAACAAATGCCCAGGGCCTTGGAAAATAATCATATTACAGGTTTTAGCAACTGGACCTGTTATAAACTGCACTAGATAATAATTCCTCTATAAGCCCTCACGTGCATAAATGCAAGTCTGGGCATTAGGGGCAAGATGGCAGAGAAGTAGGGAGCTCTGTAGATTTCACCCGCCCAATTATATCAAACTAAGAAGGACTGAAGCCACAATACTCTGATCTGCAAGTGTGAGAGGAAAAAACACAGAATCCCCAAAGAAGACAGACTCATAGGTGCATGATTGAATCCACACTGGGGAAGATAAAAACAGGCCAGGACCCGGATGCCCAGAGGGGAGGGAGCCCTACTACGTGCAGAGCCATGAGAAGGGAAGAGAAAGAGGCTGAAAATTCCCATAGAGCTGTCTCTAGAGAAAAGAAAAACCTTGGCCCAGGACGGAGACGGATCCTATCATCCCATCTATAACTGCAGGGCCTGGGGAGGGAGAGCCTTTTTCTAGCTGGAGTGATTTCCTGGGGCTCAGCGCCCCGATCCCAGGTGATGCCAGGAGAAACTGCTCCCTTACTCTCCCTACTCAGTCCCCAGCTAGGAAGCCGCCCACCTACAGGAGGACATCTCACCTCCAGCGGTAGCATTAAAGGGCACGGACTAGGATTTGGAAATGAGGCGGGCTTGGAAAATACAACTTGGCCCGCCCGCGGTACAGGGAGATCGTACTCAAAAGAGTGGCCTGCAACACTTGGTTTGAGGAGGGATTGGGGCGCTGCCATTCTTCTCCCCACAACCACCAAGGCGGGGCCTCGGCCTGCGAAACCCGCAGTGGAGGCGAAACCTACCTACACCAAACCAGGCCCATCCACCCTGGAGAGCTGCCTTTTTTTTCTCCTCCTTTTCCCCAGCCCGTGATTGGATCAATTCTTGCTATTCAGATCAATTTTCCATTATCTCATCTCATTCTGATCTCTCTGTTCAGCAAGACTAGGCACTAGGGACATTGGATTTTCTAATCGGCCATGCTTAATCCATTCTCTAGATGCTACCTTCCTTTCTCTCTCTCTCTCTCCCTGGAATAATCAGACTATATAGCTTCTTCCAGTAACATTATCTTCGTTTTATTTTCTCCTCACCTATCATATTCTTCTCTTTCTCTCATTGAATTAAGCCTTAGTCTCTCTGCCCGGACAACATTCAATTTCATCTTCTCCACACCCCTATCATTTCTCTCTTTGTAGATGCTCTTCCAACAGCACTGCCTCCACCCTACTCTATTTGTAGCTGGGATTTCTAGTTTTATGCTTTTAAACTGTCCTTTGTCTTTTTAAATTTTTGTTCCCCTCCCCCTTTTTTCTTTTTTCTTGCCCCTTTTGGTTTGCTTCTTTGTTTGATTTGTCTGTGTTTGCGTGCTTTTGTTCCCTGTGTGTTTGTCTGTTTTCCTTTTCAGGGCTACCTCAAGAAACAAGGCAAAGTACCCATGATAAAGAGTCCCAATTATCACTGAGTAAAGCAATTAATAACCAAAGGCACAACAAGAGAAACCAAGAGACACCATTAAAAGAATACTTCCTGAATGGACAGGCCCTGGACAGTCAATGAGCCTCCTTTAATATAGCAGTACTCACAGGTGCAGAGTACATAACAAGCCTTTAAAACTGACAAGAGACAGAAAGATAGCCAAAATGATGAAACAGAAGAAATCTCCTCTAAAATTCCAGGAAGAGGTCGCAGCTACAGAACTGCTCAAAACACATATAAGCAACATGACTGACCAAGAATTTAGAACCATTGTCATAAAAGTAACTGCTGGTCTTGAAAAAAGCATGGAAGACATCAGAGAAGTTATTGATACAAAGACAAGGGTCCTTAAAAATAGCTGTGATGATTTTAAAAATGCTATAAATGAGGTGCATAATAAAATGGAGGCTGCCACTGCATGGATTAGAAGACACAGTTATAGAAAAAGAGGAAGCTGAGAAAAAGAGAGATAAATTGATCCAGGAGCACGAAAGAAGAATTTGAGACCTGAGTGATACAATCAAATGGAATGATATCTGTATCATAGGAAGTCCTGAAGAAGAAGAAAAAGAAAAATGTCCTGAAGGGGTGCTTGATCAAATTATAGCTGAGAACTTCCCCAATCTGGAGAAGGAAACAGACATTGAAATCCAAGAGGCACAGAGAACTCCCCTCAGATGTAACTTGAATTGACCTTTGTCATGACATATTACAATGAAACTGGCAAAATCCAGGATAGAGAGAGATTTCTGAAAGCAGCTAGGGATAAAAGGGCCCTAATATACAAAGGGAAACCTATCAGAGTGGTTACAGACCTATCTACTGAAACGTGGCAAGCCAGAAAGGAATGGCAGAAGATCTTCAGTGTGAGGAACAGGAAAAACATGCAGCCAAGAATCCTTTGCCCAGCAAGCCTGTCATTCAAAATAAAAGGCGAGATAAAGGTTTTCCCAACTAAACAAAAATTGAGAGAATTCATCAACACCATACCAGCCTACAAGAAATCCTAAGAGGGACTCTATGAGGGAAATCTTGGAAGGAATAGAGGTACCAGAGACTCTACTACAAGCATGAACCCTACAGAGAACACAATGAATCTAAACCCATATTTTTCAGTAATAACACTGAAAGTAAATGGACTGAATGCTCCAATCAAATGACACAGGGTAGCAGAATGGATAAAAAACCAAAATCCATCTATTTGCTGCCTACAGGAGACTCATTTTAGAACTGAAGACACCGTCAGATTGAAAGTAAGGGGATGGAGAAATATCTATCATGCAACTAGATATGAAAAGAAAGCCGGAGTAGTCATACTCATATCGAACAAACTGGACTTTAAAGTAAAGGCAGTAACAAAAGATGAAGAAGGACATTATACAATAATTACAGGGTCTCTCCATCCAGAAGAGCTAGCAATAATAAACATCAATGCATTGAATTCGGGAGCACCCAAATACATAAAACAATTAATCACAAACAGAAACAATCTTATTGATAAGAATGTGCTAATTGCAGGAGATTTTAATACTCCACTTACAGCAATGGATAGATCAACCAGACAGAAAATCAATCAAGAAACAATGGACCTGAACGACACATTGGAATAGATGGATTTGAAATATATTATTTAGAACTCTACAACCAGAGGCTAGGAAATTCACTATATTCTCGAGTGTGCATGGCACATTCTCCAAGATAGATCACATACTGGGTCATAAAGCAACTTTTATAAATATAAAGAAACTGAGATCATACCATGCACACTTTCAGATCACAATGCATGAAACTTGAAATTAATCACAGGAAAGAATCTGGAAAACCCCCAAAAATATGGAGGTTAAAGACCACCCTACTAAAGAATGATTGGGCCAATTTTAAGAATTAAAAAATATATGGAAACAAATGAAAACGAAAATACAACAATCCAAACTCTCTGGGATGCAGCAAAGGCAGTCCTAAGAGGAAAGTAAATTGCAATCCAGGCCTATTTCAAGAAACTGGAAAAGGCACAAATTCAAAATCTAACAGAGCACATAATGGAACTAGAAGGGGGGCAGCAAGAGCACCCCAAATCCAGCAGAAGAAGAGAAATAATAAAGATCAGGGCAGAAATAAACAATATAGAATGCAGAAAACAGTTGAACAGATCAATGAAACCAAGAGTTCAGTTTTGGAAAAAATAAACAAAATTGACAAACCTCTAGCCAGGTTTTTCAGAAAGGAAAGAGAGAACACCCAAATAGACAAAATCGCAAATTAAAATGGATCTATTACAACCAATCTCTCAGAAATACAAGCAATCATGAAGAAATACTATGAAAAAATATATGCCAACAATCTGGACAACCTAGAAGAAATGGACAAATTCCTAAACACGTACGCACTACCAAAATTCAAACGGGAAGAGATAGAAAATCTGAGCAGACCCATAACCAGTGAAGGAATTGAATCAGTTATCAAAAATCTCCCAACGAATAAAAGCCCAGGGCCAGATGGCTTCCCTAGGGGATTCTACCTGACATCTAAAGTAGAGTTAATACCCATTCTTCTCAAGCTATTAAAAAAATAGAAATAGGGGCACCTGAGTGGCTCACTCAGTTGAGCACCTGACTTCGGCTCAGGTCATGATCTCACAGTTCATGGGTTCAAGCCCCATGTCAGGCTCTGTGCTGACAGCTCAGGGCCTGGAGCCTGCTTCGGATTCTGTCTCCCTCTCTCTCTGTCTGTCCCCTGCTCATGCTCTGCACTTCTCTCTTTCAAAAATAAACATTTAAAAAAAACTTATAAATAAATAAATAAATAAATAGAAATAGAAGGGAAACTTCCAAACTCATTCTACGAAGCCAGCATCACTTTGATTCCCAAACTGGACAGAGGCCCAACAACAACAAAAGTAAGAGACGTACAGGCCAATATCCTTAATGAATACAAACGCAAAAAGACTCAAGAATATACTAGCAAATCGAATTCAACAGCATATAAAAAGAATTATCCACCATAATCAAGTGGGATTCATTCCTGGGTTACAGGGCCGGTTCAATATTCTCAACTCCAATGTGATACATCACGTTAACAAAAGGAAAGATAAAAAACATATGATCCTGTCAATAGATGCAGAAAAAGCATTGGACAAAATACAACATCCCTTCTTAATAAAAATCCTCGAGAAAGTCAGGATAGAAGGAACTTACTTAAATATTGTTAAAGCAGTTTATGAAAAGCCCAGAGCTAATATCCTCCTCAATGGGCAAAAACTGAGAGCTTTCCCCCTGAGATCAGGAACACGACAGGGGTGTCCACTCTCACCACTGTTGCTTAACATAGTGCTGGAAATCCTAGCATCAGCAATCAGACAACAAAAGGAAATAAAAGGCATCTGAATTGGTAAAGAAGAAGTTAAACTTTCACTTTTTGCAAATGACATTATACTCTTCATGGATAACCCGAATGACTCCACCAAAAGCCTACTGGAACTGATTCATTAATTCAGCAAAGCTGCAGGGTACAAAATCAACGTACAGAAATCGGTTGCATTTTTGTACACCAAAAATGAAGCAACAGAAAGTGAAATCAAGAAATGGATCCTGTTCACAATTGCACGAAAACCCACAAAATACCAAGGAATAAGCCTAACCAAAGATGTAAATGGCTTGTATGATGAAAACTATAGGAAACTGATGAAAGAAATTGAAGAAGACACAAAGAAATGGAAAAACTTTCCATGCTCATGGATTGGAAGAATAAACATTGTTAAAATGTCATTACTACCCAAAACAATCTAATGCAATCCTAATCAAAACTGCACCAGCATTCTTTGCACAGCTAGAACAAACTATCCTAAAATTCATATGGAACCACAAAAGACCCTGAAAAGCGAAAGTAATATTGGAGAAGAAAACCAAAATGGCAGGCATCACAATCCAGGACTTTAGCCTCGACTACAAAGTTGTAGTCATCAAAACAGTATGGTACTGGCACAAAAACAGACACGTAGACCAATGGAACAGAACAGAGAGTCCAGAACTGGGCCCACAAGTGTATGGCCAATTAATCTTTGACAAAGCAGGAAAGAGTATCCAATGGAAAAAAAGACAGCCTCTTTAGCAGATGGTGCTGGGAGAGCTGGACAGCAACATGCAGAAGAATGAAACTAGACCACTTTCTTACAGCATTCACAAAAATAAATTCAAAATGGATAAAGGACCTGAATGTGAGACAGGAAACCATCAAAACCCTAGAGGAGAAAGCAGGAAACAACCTCCTTGACCTCAATGGCAGCAATTTCCTACTTGACACATCCCCAAAGGCAAGGGAAATGAAAGCAAAAATGAACTCTTGGGACCTCATCAAGATAAAAAGCTTCTGCACTGCAAAGGAAACAATCAAGAAAACTAATAGGCAACCAATGGAATGGGAAAAGATAGCTGCAAATGACATATCAGATAAAGGGCTAGTATCCAAAATCTACAAGGAACTCACGAAACTCCACACCCAAAAAACAAATAATCCAATGAAGAAATGGACAAAATACATGAACAGACACTTCTCCAAAGAGGACATCCAGATGGCCAACAGACACATGAAATGATACTCGGCATCACTCATCATCAGGGAAATACAAATCAAAACCACACTGAGATACCACCTCATGCTGGTCAGAGTGGCTAAAATGAACAAATTATATTGTTGATGGTGGTGAGGATGTGGAGAAATGGGCACCCTCTACACTGTTGGTAGGAATGTAAACTGGTGCGGCCACTCTGGATAACAGTGTGGAGGTTCCTCAAAAAATTAACAACAGAACTCCCCTATGACCCAGCAATAGCACTGCTAGGGATTTACCCAAGAGATACAGAAGTGCTGATACATAGGAGCACATGTACCCCAATGTTCATAGCAACACTTTCAACGATAGCCAAATCATGGAAAGAGCCTAAATGTTCATCAACTGATGAATGGATCAAGAAGATGTTTTATACATACAGTGGAATACTACCTGGCCATTAGAAAGAATGAAATCCGGCCATTTGTGTCAATGTGGATGGACTTCGAGGGTGTCATGCTAAGTGAAATAAGTCAGGCAGAGAAGGACAGACACCATATGTTTTCACTCATAGGTCTAACAGGAGAAACCTAACAGAGGACCATGGGGAGGGGAAGAGGGGAAAACGAGTTACGGAGAGGAAGGGAGGCAAATCATGAAAGACTCTCAAATACTGAAAACAAACTGAGGGCTGAAGAGGGAAGGGGAAAAGGAGAGGGGATGATGGACATGGAGGAGGGCACTTGTGGGGAAGAGCACTGGGTGTTATATGGAAACCAACTTGACAATAAACTATAAAAAATAAATAAATGCAAGTCTTTTAGTAATTCCAGTGGGAATGTTCATCGTGGCTTTTATTACAATCATTCTAGAGCACTCAGTCCCTTTTCTATTGACACAAGTTAGTGTGGGACTTGACAGCCAACCCATGAAGTGTTTTTGATGAAAACAAAACCCAATTATTAAATATGGTGGAAAGATAAAGTATCAGAACATCCTTGGAGTTCTGTGGCTTATCACAACCATTTTACTTTTTTCCCGTGGCTAACCATTACCCTGTAATTCAGCTACAACACATGACGTAGTGCAGTACCTCCTTTCAAATGCAATGTGTCATGAGAAGTTCCAATACATAAAGGCAGAGACTTGGGGAAATTTTAAGACACTAGGGCTTCATGTCAAAAGAACATGGAAAAGCTACTGGCCCCTGACAGGGAACCTTGCAATAGCTGAGTTGGGGGTTTAGACATAAATAATCCAAGCCAGCACTTTAAACCCTTGGATTCTTTCAAGTCCCTAAGTATTATGCAAGCAATTTGTAACACTCAAAATAACATTTCCAAAATGTTCTCTAGAGTTTTGATGGTATCATTAGTGAAGAGTATGAAATATTCTGGGGTGAGATTCCCTTCCTCTCTTTATTCCAAACTATAGGTCATATTAAATTCAGATTTTGTTCACCAACCACGCAATAATGGTGGGACCAAAAGAGCCGGCTCGAGTCCTTAAGAGTCTTTGCCACAAGGGAGGTATGGCAAGGAGAAATAGCAGGGAGGTTTCTTAAGGCTTTAGAGAATTCTTTTTCGAAGATGCTTGAATCCTTCATGATGGCTCCATTTTAATACCGTAGATTCATATCTTTCCTAAGACTTCAATTTCATTTAAGAGAAGTGACAAGTTGGGATCCAGTAAAAAATCACAGCTCGATAACTAGCTGGATCCGCTGTTGCATTTGGCTTTCATGGTCAGAGAGTAAGATGAATGTCAACATAATCATAAGAAGGCCTTGATTTTAATTTTTGCTTAAGGTCACAATTTAAAGTGGTCTTTTAATTATCTAACGTCATTATAAACATGCAACACACGTGCTTTTTGCACTAGGATCCCTCATCGCCTTTGGTTGTGCTAAGAGCTTTCTAGTCCTCACTGTGCCATGGCTTATAATCCTCCCGCATCAAGAATGGCCTTTCTAGGGCGCCTGGGTGGCTCAGCTGGTTAAACATCTGACTCCTGATTTCTGCTCAGGTCATGATCTCACTGTTCATGAGCTCAAGCCCACCATCTGCCTCTGCCCGGACCATGCAGACTGCTTGGGATTTTCTTGTTCTCCCTCCCCCTCAAAAATAATCATTAAAAAAAAAAAAAACCAGCCTTTCCTAGGGATACGTGCAGCCCTGTATTTATAGCAGCATTATTTATCATAGTCAAATTATGGAAGCAGCCTGCATCCACTGATAGAAGAATGGATAGGGGCACCTGGGTGGCTCAGTCGGTTGAGCGTCCAACTTCAAATCAGGTCATGATCTCACAGTTGTGGGTTCGAGCCCCGCGTCAGGCTCTGTGCTGACAGCTCAGAGCCTGGAGCTTGCTTCTAATTCCGTGTCTCCCTCTCTCTCTGCCCCTCCCCTGCTCATGATGTGTCTCTGTCTCTCAAAAATAAATAAATGTTAAAAAATTAAAAAAAAAAGAATGGATAAAGAAGATGTGCTGTGTATATACACAATGGAATATTACTCGGCCATCAGAAGGAATGAAATCTTGCCATGTGCAACCACATGGATGGAACTAGACAGTTAATGCTAAGTGAAATCAGTCAGTTAGAGAAAGACAACCATGATCTCACTCATATGAGGAATTTAAGAAGCAAAACAAATGAGAAAAAGGAAAAGAGACAAACCGAGAAACACTCTTAAACCGATGGTAACCATCAAGGAGGTGGTGGGCAGGATGAGTGAAATAGAGAAAAGGGACTAAGAACACACTTACCTTGAGGACCACTGAGCAATGTATAGAATTGTCACTCTGTTGTACACCTGAAACCAATACAACACATATTGTCTACACTGGAATTCAAATAAAATTGAAAAAACAATAGCCATTCCTAAATCAAAAGTTTCTCCGTCTTTTGGTCTGTCTCAGTTATCAATCCTTAATATTCTGCTTCCCCATTGTCTGATAATCATTTTTCCCCCTAATGTTCATTTATTTTTGAGAGCGAGTGAGCACACAAAGGAGGGGAAAGAGAAAGAGGGAGACAGAGGATCCAAAGCAGGCTCCATGACGACAGCAGAGAGCCGGAAGAGGGGCTCAGATACAAACAGTGAGATCATGAGCTGAGCCGAAATCAGATGCTTAACTGACTGAGCCAGCCAGGCGCCCCTGGTAATTATTTTCTAGTATCAGTTGCCACGTGGGCTAGCTGTCTTTGGGAACAACAAAAAAGCAGACTTTAATTTAAAATTAGAATATTTTTTAAGTAGGCTTCATCCCCAGTGTATAGCCCAATGCAAGGCCTAAACTCACAACCTGGAGATCAAGACCTGAGCTGAGATCAAGTCAGACACCCAATCGACCAAGCCACCCAGGCACCCCAGAAGTTAAATATTGCTAGAATATCAAGTACCTCACAGATTTAAAGACCTGAACTAGGATGTGAGAAAACAGGAATGGTTTTAGTGGATCAAAGTGGCATGTAGGGGAGCAGAGATCTTCAGGCTGCCGCCAAAGGATGGCTCAATTCCAACAACGGTACTTCCTTCAGCTGGTACAAGGGCCCTAACTGATCACAATGGACCCTAAGTTCGGCTGAACACTGGCCTGCTCCTGTCCCTGCGTCTCCAATCAAAATACAAGGACTGAGAAACCTGATCGGTTTGACCGGAGCGATGTGACTGGCAGGTCACCAGGGCACTACAGAGAGAAGAAAGGGGACGTGCCAACAAAGAGCTAGAAGTGTGTGTGTTAAAGACAAAAACAGATTTGGGAGCACCTAGGTGGCTCAGCCGGTTAAGCCTCTGACTTTGGTTCAGGTCATGATCTCAGTTTGTGAGTTCAAGCCTCACATCGGGCTCTGTGCTGGCAGCTCAGAGTCTAGAGCCTGCTTCAGATTTTGTGTCTCCCTCTCTCTGCCCCTCCTCCCCTGCTCATGCTCTGTCTCTCTCTCTCTCTCATAAATGAGTAAACATTAAAGAGAATACTTTATTTAAAAAAAGACAAAAAAGATTTCAACATCTGTACTGAAAAAATATGTATATACGCACACGCACATATATACACGCAAACATATATCCAATATTAACTTTGACCCTATGACTACAAGATGAGTTTACACATTAGGTTTTGCAAGTCACATGTTTCTTTTAATATATTGTGGACAGACAACTCTCCATAGAGGCATACATAAAATTTAACCTCTCTCTACTAACCGGACAATACAGTATTGAATAATCACAGTTTAATGAACCTGCTTGGCAGGATGCTAAAATCCAACTTATCACAACTACAATTCT
The DNA here is from genome assembly GCA_004023845.1 of Helogale parvula. Taxonomy (NCBI): domain Eukaryota; kingdom Metazoa; phylum Chordata; class Mammalia; order Carnivora; family Herpestidae; genus Helogale; species Helogale parvula. Next base: position 64,717 of record PJEM01004840.1, on the reverse strand, counting down.
GCAATAAACATTATTTACATCTGTTTATTCCAACGGGACAATATTCCTAGATGTAGAGTTGTTGTTGCGAAAGGAACGCACATTTATAAGGCTGGCAGGTCACCCTACATTGCCGTCCAGAGAGACAGGAGACAGATTTACACTGCTGGGGATCAAGTTTCCGTTTGCCCACACTGATACCAGGACTGGATATTATCCAAATGTTAGCCTGAAATTCATCTGAAACCCAAGAAAGTTCAACTTGTAATTTTCTGATGAGTGAGACTGAGCTTTACAGACTGTCTTGACTCATTTGAACTCCAACCGCCATGCCTGCTGGGAATGCACTGCGGTGTTCCCACCACTTTACGTGTAATAGCACCTTGTTCCTAAAGGACTTACTCATCATATGACTTGTATTAGTCTGTCGATCATCTTTCATATCTTTCGGGTGCCTTTCACCAAGCTGAAGTTTTAGATCTTTGTATAGGCCAACTTGTCTTCTAGGACCCCTTTAGGAAAGACTTCCTCTTTTTTATGTTTGTCTGTTACGTATCATTTCCTAATTAGAAATGTTAAGAACAATTTCATGGTATTTGGTCTGTAAGGTAAAGTGCGTTTTTTTTTAAAGGGAGTATCACCCATTGTCAAACCTAATTTTTCACATTATGAAAAACCAATCTTATTTTATGCCAAAATCTGAAATGCAAAGAAACCTAGTTTTAAAATGCCCTGTTATGCTTGCCACATTGCTTTCCTTGTGTTGTTTCAAGTAGAACTGTCAAAGTAAACATGTCCCGTGGGGACTCTGTTGTGAATAATTTACAAACACTTCAACAGTGTTAAGTATTTCATCTAGAAAATTTCATCAATTTCTCCTTTGCTCACATATTTTCATAATTCAATAATTCCCTTTTACCTCTATTCATAAGTTGCCTTATAGTTTGTCTTGTTTCTGAAGTGAGAGTTGTATTACACTCTTAGAAATAATTATAACTTTTTGTATATTCTTCTCGGTGCTAAAGCAGGGATTGGCAGACATTTTCCTGCAAAAGGATAAAGTAAATATTTGAGTCTGTGCCTCAATACTGACTCAACTCTGCCAATGTGGAGTGAAAGCAGCCACAGGAAATGCGTGAACAAATGAGTGTGACTGTATGACTAGAAAACTTTATGTACAGAAACTGATATTCAAATTTAATGTAAATTTTCATGTTGTCACAAAACATTCCATTCACTTGTTCAACCATTTAAAATTTTAGACCATGGGCCATACGAATCCAATCAGTGAGACTTTGACCTTGAGTCAGTCTGCTGACACCTGCTTTAATTCAGGTTAGCTTATTAGTCGACAGTTCCTTAAAAGATTAATAGAGGTCATAGGGGCGCCTGGGCGGTTCAGTCAGTTAAGCGTCTGATTTCGGCTCAGTCATGATCCTGCAGCTCATGAGTTCAAGCCCCATGTTGGGCTCTGTGCTGACAGCTGAGAGCCAGGAGCCTGCTTCAGATTCTTTGTCTCCCTCCCTCTCTGCCCCTCCCCCATTCACATTCTGTCTCTCTCTCAAGACTAAATAAACAATAAAAAACAAAAGTTTAATAGAGTTCATTTGTAAGCCCAGGTGATTTTAAATAGATCAAATCTTTCCTAATTTCCTAAGGCAGAGAACCATGTCAACAGTTTTAACTTTGTGCGTATAGTCTTGCATTTTTTCCCTGATTGTTTCAGCTCTTTTGTTCCCAGGGGACTACTGATGCATGTTCTCTACACGCTTCCTACAACTGCTCTCGGGTCAACAGTGAAGCTGAGTTTTCCTCACCCATAGTCGCATCACCTTACATTTACACAGATCATGTGGAAAGCCACAATTCTTACTCTGCGTTATGGACTCAAGTTTTAAACCACCATTGGTGGAACCTCACGGACCACCTTGAAGCTCCTGTTCCTGACCTACTCTGGGCTCTCCTGGCCTCCTACTGTGCGCTTTTTATTCATTTATTTTATTTATAATCAGGCACTATGCTAAACACATCTTATGTATTAACCAATTTTAAGGATCCCAACACAAGTTTTTATATGAGAAGTGAGTGATTCGTATTTACACTTAAAAAAAAAAATCAACCTGACTGCAATGTGGAGAACAAACTCATAAAGGACAACGAACTGACAGACAGACAGACAGAGCGGCCCGTGTCTGAACTACTGAACCAGTCCCGCTGACACAGTACAGAGACTAGGGCGACGGGAGTGAGGACGGGCCCCAGAGGAACCTGGGAAGCAGACCCACGGGGCTCGATGTGGGAGGCAAGGAGGGCCGTGCTGCTGCCTCTCCACTGGGAGTTCTTGGGTGAGCGAGGTGCGCGCTCTGCCTGAAGACTTTCCTGCTTTTCTTATAGTTATAGGATCTCTCTCCAGTGTGGACTCTTTTATGTTGATTAAGGTGTCCGATCTGGATGAAGGTTTTCCTACATTCTTTGCATTCATATGGTTTCTTTCCAGAGTGAATTCTCTGATGGACACTAAGGGACTGGCGATGGCTGAAGGCTTTCCCACAGGCACTACATTCGTAAGGTTTTTCTCCGGTGTGGCTTCTGCGATGACAGATAAGGGATGACTTTGTCTTGAAGGCCTTCCCACATTCAATACATTCGTAAGGTCTCTGGCCAGTGTGAAGCCGCTGATGTTGAGTACACGAAGAGTTATCACCAAAGGCCTTCCCACATTCAATACACTTGTAGGGCTTCTCTCCAGTATGAACCCTCTGGTGTTGAATGAGATGTGTGGTCTGGCTGAAGGCTTTACCGCATTCCTTACACTCATATGGCTTCTCTCCCGTATGAGTTTTCTGATGCTGGGCAAGGTGAGCCTTCTGGGTGAATGCCTTACTACAAACTTTACATTCATAGGGCTTCTCTCCAGTATGAATTCTCTGATGAGTAGCCAGCTGCGAACTGATGCTGAAGGATTTACCACATTCCCCACATTCGAAGGGCTTCTCTCCAGTATGGATCCTCAAATGGCTAGCGAGGTGAATATTCTGCCTAAAAGCTTTCCCACATTCCTTACATTTAAAAGGCTTTTCACCAGAATGCACTCTTTGATGTTGAGTGAGTGATGCATGATGGCTGAAGGCTTTTCTGCAAACGTCACATTCGTATGGCTTTTCCCCAGTATGAATCCTCTGATGCACAGTAAGGGAGGAGCCGTACCTGAAGGACTTGTCACACACGTCACATTTGTAGGGCTTCTCTCCAGTGTGAATTCTCCTATGTTGGTTAAGTCCTATGTGATCACTAAAGGCTTTCCCACAGTCGATGCAGTCAAAGGGCTTCTCCCCAGTGTGGTAATACCTCCAGTGACGAATAAGGGACGTGTTCTGGATGAAGGCTTTCCCACACTCAATACATTCATAAGGCTTCTTGCCAGTGTGACACCTCTGATGCCGGGCAAAGGATGAGCCGTCACTGAAGGCTTTCCCACATTCATTACATTTGTAGGGTTTCTCTCCAGTATGAATTCTCTGATGAACAGTAAGGGAGGAGCTCTGGGTAAAAGTTTTCTTACATTCATTACATTTGAAAAGTTTTTTTCCTGCATAAATTCCTGTATGTTTTATTACCACTGAATTTTGGGGGAAATTTTTCTTAACTGAATCATGATTATGGACTCTCTCTTCTGAAATGTCCAAATGAAACCACCTTGCAGATCTGTTAAAAGTACACTCTCTTTCCTTCGAGAGGGTTTTGTTAGGAGTGATTGTCTCTTGCCTGAATTGTGTCTCCAGACCTACCAGCTTCCTTTCAAACACACCCTCAGAACCCCAACTTTCTCTGAAAGCGGAACACTCCAAATTAGTGTCTGAAGTTCTGTCTGCTACTGCAGCAAATGGGTCCTGCTTTGGAAATAATTCCTGGGTCTCCTGTACAGATTGCTGGCCTGAAAGATAGCAAGAAACAGGTATTTCCTTTATTGTGTGCTGGGAAAAAGAAAAAGGAATTGGTTAAAAGGAAGTTGTGAATGAATTTGCTAGTTGGTGAATTAAACCCTAATTAAACCACATAAACAAGGTGGCTCTAACGTGTAAACATGGGGCCTACAAAGCACGTAAGCAAGCCCCGCAGCTGACACAGGAGCCGAGGAGGGGCCAGAGTAGAAGGAACTAAGTATTTGTATCCGTTACATATGCAGAGAAAGGAACTGGGAAAACGTTCTGTAATCGCACCACCTAAAAATTCTCTGACCTTCATTGCCTTTACTCTCTCTCTGGCCTGTCCATCCTGCTTCAATGTCAGAGCGGTCCTCACGTCACAAACGCTATTCCAAGAAGCAACCCAAATCACGAAGAGGAGACTGTACTCTTTAACATTTACCGGTATTATCTGAAAGTGGTCATGCCCCTACAACCAGAAAATGGTGTTTCTGCTAACCACGTCTTCTCTGATTAATTTCAACAAAACCTTCGTTACCAGCTGCAGCTGACAGTGGAACTTAAGCGGACACAGAATATCATTTTTACACCTACCTGCAAGCCTTCACAGGCCTGACACTTCTCTGGCTGTATATGGATGAGGAGGACCTTGCAAGTTAATTTCTCAGTTTGAAGCAACTGTTTTCACAAAAACAGTGAGTGCTGCCATTCTGTTTCATCACACCATATACACCACTGAGCAAGTGTATGTCTTACCTCGGACTCTAACACTTACAAGGAGGAGTGTACATGCCAGAAGTCCTCTCGCTAAATCACTTAGCGTGCACCCAGAATTTGTGCATGGGTAGTTATATCTCAATAAATACATGTAGATGAAAGTGGTATTGGAGAGAGTCAAATGTTTGGAAAGAGATGATCTTAAAAAAGTGAAAATAAGGTATTTTTTTAATGACACGGAAAGTTTCAAGACAAAGATCCTGCTTTTTCCAACTTCTACTCAACATGGTACCAGAAGTTGTAGCCAGAGCAATCAGAAATAGAAAAGGCATCCTAGCTAGAAAGAAAGAAGTCAAACTGCATGTGTAAATGACGTGATCCTAGAGACACAAAACCATAGAGAGTCCACAAGTATTAGCACTAATAAAACAGTTCACCAAAATTATAAGATACAAGATCAATACAAAAAAATCAATTGTATTTCTATACACTAGACATGAGCAATCTGAAAAGGAAATTATGAAAACGATTCCATGAAAGACAGCATTAAAAGAATAAGTTATTTAGGAATAAATAATTTACCCAAGGAGGTACGAGAGTGTATGCTGGAAACTACAAAACTGCTGAATGAAATTAAGAGGACGTAAAAAACGGAAAGACATCCTGTGTTCGTGGATGGGAAGGGAGCGAGCCAGAAGTAACTCAAACGAGCCCGAATTTGTGATGTGGTACAAATGGGATGAAACACATATATACATTAGTATAAAGAAAAAACTGTCGGTAAAACGAAAGGTCAACATAAATGAATACTTCTATAAAAGCTTCTGTAAATAAAGAAACCACCCAACTTGAGCTTCCGCGTGGTGAGGAGCAGCCGCACAGAAGTGGGAACAAAATGTATCACGTTCTTGTGGCAGGATTTAGATTCATACTATATAAAGGCAAGGAAATATGACCCAACAGAAATGGGCATGATGAGTATGAAGACACCGTTAACAGAATATGAACTCTAAATGGATTTAAACTGCATATTTCTCAACATTACAAACACTCGGGGAAATACAAATTAAACAAAACATCCCTTTCATCCAGGAGCTTAGCAAAAATAAAAAAAGTATGAAATACTCACTACTGGTGAAGATGTCTAGAAACAGGTATTCTCATATATTGTTCACCAATGGTAGAGCTCTATATCCATGAAACTTGTTAATAAAAAACATATACTTTGATCATGTAAAGAGAGGACAAACTGGACCAGAGCTTATTATAGGTAAAAAGAGGAAAAGACCTAACTGTTCAAATGTCCCTAACAGTAAACCAGTTAAGTAAATTATGGTACATCTACTTATTGTTATACTAGACAGTCACTAAAGCAATGAACTAGAACTATGTGTATCATGTTTCTGAGGACAAAAATGGAAGGAGAATACATAAAAGAAATAATAGACTAGACCACATAAAAATGTTTAAATTTTTACATACCGCAATAAGGTCTAATTAAACAAAACTCTTATTACCCCATATGAAAAAGTTTCAAAGAATTAGTATGTTGACCAAAAAAAAAAAATCACTGGAACTGTTAAAAAGATATTTAAGACAAGAACAGAGAACTGAATACAAATGAGGAACATTATACAGAAGGATAAAGAAAAGAAACAAATATTTTAAAAAGTATTCAATCTCTTTCACAATAAAACAAATAACTTTAGGATATAATCTTTCACCAAATAATAAGCAGGTATTTTCACCAACACACCCAGTGCTATGAGAACGCACTAGCCCCACACACCAGTCATCCAGTCATCACGAGAGCGGCTGAATGCAAACAACCTTTCAGAGCCTAACAGACGCTCACGCCCAGAGATGCAGCAAGCTCAGGGAAGTACAGTTTTCACTTACATAAAAATCTTGTTGCAAGTATATATTTTTTAAATGTTTATTTTTCTACAGAGAGAGAGCGTGCGCGCGCACACACAATAGAGGGAAAGAGAGAGAGAGAATCCCAAGCAGGCTCAGAGCTGTTAGCACAGAGCCCGACATGGGGTTCAAATCCATGAACCATGAGATCAGACCTGAGCTGAAATCAAGAGCTGGATGCTCAACGGACTGAGCCACCCAGGCGTCCCACCAGTATATTTTTAATACCAGAAATGTGAAGTGACCTAATTGAGTGATGGCATATATGACACGGAATGCATGTGGAAAACATCTGGGGGCGCCTGGGTGGCTCAGTCGGCTAAGCGTCTGACTTCAACTCAGGTCATGATCTCGCAGTTCGTGGGTTCGAGTCCCATGTCAGGCTCTATGCTGAAAGCTCAGAGCCTGGAGCCTGCTTCGAATTCTGTCTTCCTCTCTCTGCCCCTCCCCTACTCATGCTCTGTCTCTCTCTGGCTCTCAAAAAATGAACAAACATTAAAAAAAATTTTTTTTTAATCTGTACGTGTGACTGAACGCACACACTGCAATTCTGACAGCATGAACCATAGGCGTTACCATGACTTGAAGAAGTCCACGTTTGCTCTATTCTGGGTCATGGTTTAATATTGTTTCCAAACAGGTGATAGGATTACAATTCCTACAAATCGTTTTTTTTTTAAAAGATGTATTTAATTATTATTTTTTTTTATTTTAGAGAGAGTACACGTGCTCGCACAAGTGGGGGGAGGGGAAGAGGGAGAGAAAGAATCTTAAGCAGGCTCAGTGGGGAGCCCAATGGAGGGCATGACCCCACAACCCTGGGATTGGTTGCTAACCAACTGAGCCACCCAGGTGCTCCTCTTTTTTTTAAGACTTTAGTTATATAATGTATTTTTTAGTGTTTATTTATTTTCTTAAGTTTCTTTATTTTGAGAAAGAGTGTGTGCAAGCGAGTGAGCAGGGGAGAGGCAAAGAGAGGAGGCAGAATCCCAAGCCATCTGAGCCATCAGCACAGAGCCCAGTGCAGGGCTCAAACTCACAAACAGTGAAATCATGACCTGAGCTGAGATCAAGAATCAGACACTTAACCAACTAGGTCACCCAGGCGCCCCTTAATGTTTACTCGTGTGTGTGTGTGTGTGTGTGTGTGTGTGTGCGCGCGCGCGTGCGTGTGTGTGAATTAGCGAGAGAGAACAGCACAGCAGCGGAGGAGGAGAGAGAAGGGGGACAGAGGACTGGAAGTGGGCTCCATGCTGTCAACACAGAGCCCGATGTGGGGCTTGAACTCACAAACCTTCAGATCATGACCTTAGCCAAAGTTATACGCTTAATCAAGCTACCCAAGCACCCCAAAGATTTTATTTTGAAGTGACCTCTATGCCCATTGTGGGGCTCAAACCCACAACCCCGAGATTAATAGAGGCACACTCCACCGAAATGAGCCAGCCAGGCACCCCTCTCCACACATCATTCCTGGAGTTTTTTAGTTTATTTATTTATTTTTGAGAGAGAGAGAGAGAGAGCGTGTGAGCACAAGCAGGGGAGGGGCAGAGAAAGAGGGAGACACAGAATGGGAAGCAGGCTCCAGGCTCTGAGCTGTCCGCACAGAGCCCAACATGGCGCTGGAACTCACAAACTATTAGATCATGACCTGAGCTGAAGTCAGAAACTTAACTGACTGAACCACCCAGGCGCCCCACAAACTTTTCTTTCCCTTCTATATCACAAGAGGGAGAGAGGGGCGCCTGGACGGCTTAGTTGGTTCAGCGTCTGACTCCTCAGCTCAGGTCATGATCTCACAGTTTGTGAGTTCAAGTCCTACAGTGGGCTTTGCACTGAAGGTGTGGAGCCTGCTTGGGATTCTCCACCCCACCCCACCCCCGGCCCTACCTGATTTCCTCGCACTCTCTCTCTCTCTCTCTCAAAATAAAGAAACTTAAAAAAAAAATAAAGAGACCCTCCACTTTTATATTCTTGCGATCCAACTTCTGCCCGCCCTCTCTGCCCGAAACAAGGGAGCTACTAGGAATCAGTCCTCTCTGTCGCCTCTGCACTGGCCAGCCGGAAATTCAGCCGACTGTATGTGTTCACCCATAAACATGTTTCATCCCTCCATTAGAAGGACCATCCACAATGACCATGAACGTGTGAATTCCCTCTCTCTCTGACCACCTTCCGACACCAAGCAGGATGGCTGCCTCAAAACACTCAATCCGTGGGTCTTACAGGAGCGGACGTGCATGAAATGAGTGGGCCATGTGGTCACGGAAGACAGCTCAGCAGTGCACTGGGGTCAGGACAGGGGCACGGAGGGCCTGAGCACCTCTGAGTGGCCAAGGAGAGGGCGCTCGCTTGAGGCGGCAGCAGAGGAGGAAAGGGGGCACGCTGGAGCCCCGGGCCTCCATTCCCCATCCAGCCCTGGAGGACTCGGTGAGGTCCTGCGCGTCCCCTGTGCCGTGGCGAGGACTCGGCCACCCGCCCGCCTGGCCCGCCGCACTCACCTGGCCGCGGGCCCTCCGCCAGCTCCCCGGCCACCATCCAGGGCTCCGTCCCTCGCTCCAGCAGGGAGACCAGGTCAGCCTGGGAAACACAGGGCCCTGCACGGGGGAGACACGGGGTCTGTCACACACTCAACATTCTTTTTATTTCTATTAAAACATCTTAATTTTTTAAACATTTATTTATTTTTGAGACAGAGAGAGCGTGAGCAGGGAAGCGGCAGAGAGGGAGACAAAGAACCTGAAGCAGGCTCCAGAATCTAAGCTGTCAGCACAGAGCCTGACAAGGGGCTTGAACTCAGGAATTGTGAGATCATGACCTGAGCCAAAGTCAGACGCTTAACTGACTGAGCCCTCCAGGTGCCCCTTTAAAAAATTTTTTTTAAATGTTTATTTATTTTTGAGAGACAGAGAGACAGAGCGTGAGCAGGGGAAGGGCAGAGAGAGAAGGGAAAAAAACTTTTAATGTTTATTAAGAGAGAGACAGAAACAGAGCACGAGTGGGGTAGGGGGCAGAGAGAGAGGGAGACACAGAATCATGACCTGAGCTGAAGTTGGACACTTAACCAACTGAACCACCCAGACATCTTTTTTCTATTTTTTTAAGTTTATTTATTTATTTTGAGAGAGAGGAAGTGAGAGAGCGCACAAGAGGGAGAGGAACAGAAAGGAGGAGAGAGAGAGTCCCAAGCAGACTTCAAGATGCGAGCGTGGCGCCGACATGGGGCTCAATCCCATGAACGACGAGACCACGACCTGAACTGAAATTAAGAGTCAGGTGCGTGCGTAACTGACGGAGACTCCCAGGGGCCCCTTGATGGTCTTAAATCGAGAACCAGCTCCTGGGTTTTGAAGGGGAAGTGTTTTATCATAGTTGGAAATAAAAAGAAACGTGAGCCGTATGTGAGAGACACTGAAGATACCGCCTCAAGCACAATGAAGATCCCAACTTCCAGCTCCACGAACGTCACATTCTCATCTCAGAATCACGACACAGATTTAGCACAGCCTTTCAGAAGACCCATCCCGACCTCCACAATTCAAAACTGAGCAAAGAAAGTAGCAGATCCTGAAGACAGGCCAATTGAGGAGAGGGACATCCTTACCCACTGATCCCAGATCACCACGCTTCTCCCACCTCACATTCTTACGGAAACTCTTCTGAGCAGGGTCCAGCCGCGGGGAGAAGTCTACGGCCACGCTCCTGATGGTCACTAAGCCCTGAAATGTATAAACACACTCTTGGATCAAACGGGCCCGCGAGCCAGCGGTGGCTCTGTGGAGGGGTGTGACACGGGCTACCTGCGCCAGGGATTCTCACTCAGGTCCCGAGTGCTCCGGGTCGCAGCGACTGGGCCTGGTCATACCGTACACGTGAGGGGGAGGGGGAGAGAAAAACAGGAGAATGTGTTCCTGCCGTGGGTGCGGAACACTTCTGCGGGGAACTACACAGTCCGGACAGGAGGTCCCCCCTCCACAGGCCTGCAGGGGTTCTCTCTCCCACGTCACCTCTGACGACAAGGGAGGGCTGAGATCCTGCTCAAAGTCTCCCCACGCCATGGTTGAATGTTTCTGAGTGACACATGCGTGTTTGCACTCATCACCCGTGAACCGCCCCCTCTTCTGCCCCGTCGGGCTGCGCGCTCTGCCTTCCGGCGCATCCTCCGTCTACAGGAAGCGCCCGATTCTAATGGAAACTTCTCCCAACCTTACTGGACTCGGGGTCTCTCCCTCAACGAGGGTTTCTTTAGAAGGGCCACCGTGTCGCGGCTAGAGGTGACCGCCTGACTTACCGGCGGCCGGTCAAACAGAGCAGCACAATCCCAGTCTTCCCCTAATAGGGAGCACTCCAGACCGCGGGGTGCGCGTCTCTCCAGGATCACCGCCGGCGGGAACTTTTCCTCACGGACGTCCTCCTCCGCGGGTGGCTCCTGGGTCTCCGGCCCAGCCTTCGCATCTGTCAGGCGTTAAGAAAGTGAACCTTTCTCCATTACGTACTAGTACAAAGAAAACTTCTACCATGTAATCACAGGGATTAAGATCCTCAAAACAACATAATGTATTGCAAAAAATTTTATATGACTAACCAGCCTCACACTCCCATGGGTATGTAGCTTTAGGTTACGGCTTGTCACCTAGATCTAAGATAAAAGGCGGCGGATGTCAACAAAGGAGGAAGAAGCCAAAGGGAAACATGACCCTTGTTTCAGCAGTATTAGGTAAAACTCACTTTGACTCGCTCCATTTTCCCAGGAAATATTTTCTCTCTCTCTTTTTTTTAAACAATGACTCTTTTACTACAATGCTAACTAACAAAAGTTCCAATCTCGGCCTTGGAAGTTCAAGTCTTCATAAGCAACAAGAATCTCAGCAAGACGCGAAGGTCTGACAGAAGGAAAAAGTCGTTTCATTTTACAAAATCCAGGGCACGTGATTTAGTGCGGTCCACGGAAACGTCTCCCAGAAACTCCCCCCGCGCTCTTCTGAGCCACAGAGGGCGGCCGGAAGTCGTATGTGCAGAGCCCGCCTTTGCCCGGAAGCTCGACAGGAACAAAGGTGTCTCACAAGATCCACGGCTCTTCAGAGATTATTGCCATTTCCTGCGGCAGTGACCTCCGAGAGAAGTCTGGAATTCTGATCTCTGGTCTTACTCGACGGATTCGTTGTTCCAGAAGGAACGCTGTAGTTGAAATACCGGTATTCCCACGTGACGGAAACCTCATCACAGTGTCTGTGAGATGCGCCCCCTGAGTCAGAAGCAGTTTCCCCTGAGAAAGTCGCCCGGCTGTGCGCGCCCGCCTGACGACGGCCTCGCCCAGACCCGTCTCCTGGCCGGGTCTCTTCCATAATTCTCACTCTCGTTCCTGTTTCCCTGGCGTCAAACTGCGCGTGATTTTCCTTCTCCCTCTTAAGTCCCTACTGACGCGTGGCCATATGGCACAGCACTTTCCAGTTCACTGAAGTTAGGGGCAGATGTGCGCACTCCTCCGTCGCAGGGTCAGCTCTCTGAGAGCTTACAGCCGTCCGCCAAGCGGCGTCCAACGGCCTCCCTCAAAACTGGCAATAAAGGCCGGGAGAAAAGTCTATATGCGAAGTCACTTAATCAAAGAGAAATAAGATGGCAAAATCGACCCCAGAACCGTGACGGGTTTTCTTTTTTTTTTTTTTTAATGTTTTTATTTATTTTTGAGAGAGAGAGAGACAGCGTGAGCAGGGGAGGGTCAGAGAGAGAAGGAGTCACAGGATCTGAAGACAGGCTCCAGGCTCTGAGCTAGCGGTCAGCACAGAGCCTGACGTGGGACTCGAACCCACAAACTGTGAGATCATGACCTGAACCGAAGTCGGACGCTTAACCGACTGAGCCACCCAGGCGCCCCCGTGACGGGTTTTCTAAAGGACGGGACAGGATTACATAAGCCTGAAGGACAAAACGTCTTAGAAGGAGTGAGGAAAAAACGGGACCCCGGGCAGAGGCAAGAAGTCACGTGCAGACGGAGGGGGGCCGTGCTCCAGGGGCCTCAGCCGTCCCCCCACCCCACCCCACGCCCGGAGGCTCAGGAAGAGCGCGCGGACCACCCTGCAAGCCCGGGGTCCTGAGCTGCAGGGCTTCGCCCCAGTAGGTCCCCCACACTCACCTGGGCCCCGGCCCCTTGTCAACCTTCTCTTTACCACCCAGGGCTCCTTCCTCTGTTCCAACGAGGAGATCACGTCGGGCTTGGAAGCGCAGAGTCCTAGCACGCAAGGAGAAGCAGCAGGCGTCACGCGGTGCGGACCCCGGCACGGGCCCTGGGCCTGGGGACAGGGCGGTGCCAAGGGAGCGGAGGGCTCTGAGTCAGGGCGGCGGGGTCGGGGTGGGGGGCGCCCTCACCCAGCGAGACCAGGTTCCTGTAGTTCTCCAACATCACGCTCCGGTACAGGCTCCTCTGCGCACAGCTCAGCCACTGCCACTCCTCCTGGGAGAAATCCACGGCCACGTCCCCGAACGTCACCAGGCTCTGAAAGGACCAGACCGCAGTCCTATACGATCAGTGCTCATGCCCCGACAGACTGGGGCCTTCTTATGGGTGAATCGTGTCCCCCAAATTCATACGTCCAAGTCTAACTCCCGGTACCTCAGAGTGTGACGGTATTTGGAGAAAGGACCTTTCTAAAGGAGGTGGTGAAAACTAAGTGAAGTCACGTGGTCGGGCCCGAATCCACTCCGACCGGTGTCCTTGTCAGAGGAGGAAGCCCCACGAGGGACGGGGACATGGTGGAGAGGGCGGCCGGCTGCAAGCCACGGAGAAGCTCAGGGAACACCGGCCCTCCCGCCCCGAGATCTGGGACTTCCAGAACTGACCGGAAGGTCAACGTCTGCCGTCCAGGCCCCTGGGCTGCGGGATTTAGTTACGGCAGCCTGAGCACTGAGCCTGAGCCGGGGGTCTCAGGGTGGCCACCTCCTCGCGCGGGCTGAGAGACTACATGTTTAAGGAATAATATGCAGAGAAAGAGAAAAACACCGAGGCCATTCTGTGCGGACGCGTGCAAGCAAAGTAGGGACGTCAACTGTCCCCAGGCACAACGGGCCGGCGCTTTTCCACGGGGACACGCGAGTGGCCGGAGTCAGTACAAGAAGGGGGGATCTGAATATGAACCTCAAAAGGCACCGAGGACTAAACCCCTAACTAGGTTCTAAGGATTTCTATTTCCCCTTCAGAGCCCAGTAGGTGTAGAGCATTTGCGGTAAAAACAAAAAATAAACGACAAAATCCTCTTGTCCATTTCCTGAAATAAACAAGAGTACTTAGTAAGAATGACAACTATTACAAAATGCTTTTAAAAATCAAGGTGTCGGGTGCCTGGGTGGCTCAGTCAGTTAAGCGTCCGGCTTCAGCTCAGGTCATGATCTTGCAGTTCGTGGGTTCAAACCCCGCGTTGGGCTCTGTGCTGACAGCTCGGAGCCTGGAGGCTGTCTTCGGATTCTGTGTCTCCCTCCCCTGCTCACGCTGTCTCTCTCTCAAAAATAAATAAAAACATTAAAAAAAAAAAAGAATCAAGGTGTCACTGGGCCACGTGGGGGGCTCAGTCAGTTAAGTGTCTGACTCAGTTTTGGCTCAGGTCACGATCTCACAGTTTGATCAGTACAAGCCCCACGTTGGGCTCTGCGCTGACAATGTGGAGCCTGCTTGGGATTCTCTCTCCCTCTCTCTTGATCTATTGCTGTCTCTGTTAAAACAAATAATAAACTCAAAAAAGAAAAGGAAGACTCAAGGTGCCGCGCCGAGGAGCTGGGAGGCGTCGGGCAGGAGGACACACCACGGGCGCACACCATGAGCGCATTTGTGGCTCATCTCATCCAGAGACAGTGGCTTTTTACGTAGCAGATTATGATTTCAGAGTAGAATTTGGATTCGGTCCAAGGTGTTTTAAACATTAATTTAATTCGCACTGTGACCCCGGGAATCTATAACCTCCCGCCCCAGCATTTGGAAGTCTGTCCTCAGGCCAATAAGCGAGCGAGGCAGGCCACCGGCGAGGCCCGAACGCGCACCGCAGCACCCCCAGCTCCCCGGCTGGACGTCGGAAAAGTCCCCCAAACCCCAGCCTGTGATGTGGCCTAAACACAGGAGCACAGGCCCAGCACCCGGACGAGCCTCCGCGAAGGTCCCTGTGCACACGGGCTGGGTGCTGCCGGCCGAAGGGTGCGCCTTCTCCCCTGGCCTCACGTAACCCACAGGTAACAAGGCTCCCTGGAGGCTGGGGTCTGTGGAATAGCATCCTCTTTACCGGCACCAACTCTGCACGCATTCTTAACTGACTTGTGTCAAGACAAGTCCAACGGGATTTGTATAGTAACCCTAACCCGACAGCTTGATTTGCGTGAAGCCAGTAACCCTGACGCACAGAAGTCCTCAGTGGGAGTCTGACAGGCCCCCCACCGCGGACCACACACGGGTGCTTGAGGAAACAGCCCCGACCTGCTTGGTGTCCCCTCCGAGCTCATGCGCCCACCTGAGTGCTACTCTCAAACAATGCTGGTCAGCACTCAACAAGAATTTTGCAAGTTGGAGCATGAAAAGCATGAAAAAAGAGGAACTGATTTGCTGGATGGCCAAGTAATAAGAGCGCTAATTTGGGGGCACCTGGGGGCTCAGTTAAGTGTCTGAGGCTTTTTTTTAAAGTTTATTTATTTTTGAGAGAGAGACAGAGAGTGAGCAGGGGACGGTCTGAGAGAGAGGGAAACACAGGATCGGAAGCAGGCTCCAGGCGCTGAGCAAATGGTCGGCACAGAGCCTGACGCGGGGCTTGAACCCACGAACCGTGAGATCATGACCTGAGCTGAAGTGGCCCGACTGAGCCCCCCAGGCGCCCCAAGCGTCTGAGGCTTGATTTCAGCTCAGGTCTCACGGTTTCATGAGTTCGAGGCCCACAGTAGGCTCTGCGCTGACAACATGGAACCTGCTTGGGATTCTCTCTCCCCCCTCTCTCTGCCCCTCCCCACTTCCATGTGCTTTCCCTCAAAATACAGTTAAAAAAAAAGAGAAGAGTGCTAATTTTACTGGGCTCTCATTCCCTGGGTTGTTCACATCCATGTGCCTCAGCAATTAAATGCCTTCAAGTTTTGAAAACTGTGGGAGCCTCAGCGGAACCTTCGAGTGGACCAAACCCAAGTATTTCAATGCAGGTGCGAAGTAAAATAAGCCAGACACAGAAAAACAAGCACCGCGTGATCTCAGTTGTATGTGAAGCTAAAATAGTCAAATTTACAGAAGCAGAGACTAGAATGCAGGCTGCTGGGGAGGTGGGGGAGGAGGAAACGTGGAGGCGACGGTCAAGGCGAACAGAGTTTGGAGACGTAACTACAGCATCACGCCCACAGCTAACAATATCACGTCATATCCTTAAAACCTGCTGAGAGGGCCTGTCTTAGCTTAAGTGTTCCTGCTACCAGAAATGACGACGATGACGACGATGATGAGGCTCGGGGGAGGAGGAAGCTTTGGAAGGTGATGCATCAGCGGACGGCCCCGCTGGTGGGGACAGTCTCGCCAGGACACATGTCCCCTCAAACGCATCACGTTGTACATGTTAAACCCGCGCGGCTCCTACACGTCGATCATACCTCAACAAAGCGGCTTAAAAACCAACAAGGAAACATTTCAATACAAGTATCTTAAACTGGGTTCAAAGATCCGGGTGCTCAGACACATCCCACTTCTAGGCTTCCTTCTGACCTGGTTCTAGAAGCCGGTTCTCACGGATTCAGCCTTAAGGGTCGAAGTCCATTCTCCCCGCCAGGCAAGTCTTGGACTTGTTTATTTTCCAGACATTCAAATATTTCAAAAAACCTTCAGAAAATTTTTACCGAGGCAAATTACATAGACTACAGTACATAAACTGTATACAAACTACAACACGTTTTTAAAATCTGTAATGTCTTTTTGTTGTTGTTTTGAGAGACAGAGAGAGACAGCACGAGCAGGGGAGGGTCAGAGAGAGGGAGACACAGAATCGGAAGCAGCTCCAGGCTCTGAGCTGTCAGCACAGAGCCGGATGTGGGGCTCGAACCCACGAACCGTGAGATCATGACCTGAGCCGAAGCCGGAAGCCGGACGCTTAACCAACTGAGCCACCCAGGTGCCCCTAAAATCTGTAACGTCTTTATAGCATCTTTACAGAACTTTGTAAGTGAGTTGGTACAAGAGAAAATGATGCCCGTTTTCCCGCATTTGTTGGTACTTGGTCATTGGTAAGAAAACCGGAACTAAGGGCTCCTACAAAAAAGAGTGTAAGTTCCAATAGTTTCTCATATTTTCCAACTGGCTTTTTTGGGGTTTGATTTTATTTTTTAATAAGAAATGTCCCTTTCTCCACCTCTCTACTCCTGTGTTCCAGAGAGACCTAACACGAACAGTATAACCTTCCACATAAGACATTTTCTGTTTATACAGACTGTCCTTTATGTACAGAATCACTGACCTTTGTTAGTGCTACGGCCTGAACGTTTGTGTCCCCCCAAACCCACACACGGGAACCGCACACCCAGCGTGACGCCACTGGGAGGTGTAACAGTCCAGCCACAACCGTGAACACTTACCCGTAAGCGTGTTCCACGCCCACAACCTGAGGGCGGCCACTGTCACGCTTCCCATGTTACACACGAGGACACGAGCTCTAACTTCCCCAAGCTCACACAGGCGACGGCAGAGCCAAGATCTGGAACCCAGCAGTCCGGCTCCGTAGTCCCCACCCTGAACCCCGACATCAGGGCTCCGCAAAGTATTTCCGTAAAGGCCCAGAGAGCAAACATCTTAGGCCAGAGCCTCGGTCACGACTCAGCTCTGCTCTTGCACAGGAAGCTGCCTCAGCCGGCGCCTCACCCCCCTCGCTATGCTCCAAGGAAGTGTCGTTTACGGGCACCAAAATGTAGACTTCGGTAAGTCTGACATCTTATGACGTATTGTCTTTTTTTTTTTTTTTTCCCAATCACTGAAAAGCAGAAAAACCACTGGTAGCTCACGAGCTATACAAAAGGAGGCAGCGGGCCGGCTCAGGCCCTTCTGCCAGCTCCTGCCCAGCGGCTGGGTCAGCGCATCCCCTAAGGGGGGGTCTGAATGCTTCCAACCCCCAGTGACATGCGGGCGCGTGGGGGTGGGGGTGGGGGCTAACACCGAGATCCTGCTGTGTGCTGGCATCTTCACTTTGTTCCTGGCACTTTACCTGGATTTACTTAATTGGTCCTCGCGAGACCCACACCAGGCTGGTACCATTACCATTCCCGTTTTTACAGATGAAGAAAATGTGGTCACTTGCGGTGCCTTAGGTTCCGCAGGGATTCAGCGCTGGCTTCCGAATCGAGCGGCCTGTCCGCGGGCCGCGTCACACCCCCACGCCGCTATTAAAAGGCTCCACTGTGACATGAGCCATAATGCTCGTGAAAACGGGATCCACGAGGCCACACGGCTCTGAGAAACAAATTTTCTTCAACTCCTGTCCGGGTCATCCTGTTTCGTTCAAGGGGATCCAGCACACTGTCAAATGTGTGGGTCCTGATCCTACCCTGGATACGTGCAGATTTCCAAAAGGGCTTTGACATGTCACACCACACCACGGAGAAAACATCAAGACACACCCGACACAAGAGTCTTATCTGGTGATCTGACTCTTAAGAAAAATGAGACAGGGATTAAAAATCAACAGAAAACAAAAGTGATGCCATGCTTACACAAAAATACTTTGTATTAATATGTTATAGGAAAACATGAATAGAAGTATTCTATAAGAATACTTTTGGTATTCAATTAATTTTTAAGGCACATGAATGAAAAACTAGTCATTTGGGGGGGGGGGCTGAAGTCTACTTTTTTTTCCCCAAACCATAATAGAAATTCTAGTTTTTGAGGCTCTACTACTGGCCCCTATCCAAATACAACTTCTGAAGTATTCTGATTTCCTGTAAGTTTAATAAACTTTAATCCACAAAGTAAGAAAAAGTTTTAGAAGTATAGTCACAGGGAATGATCAGGGATAAAGTATTTTCAGGTAAAAGTGATTACCATCTTACTATATTAAATAGCAAAACACGACTTATTCACACATTTCCTCCCCCCAAATATTTTCTGAGTCCGGCACTGGGGTGAAACCGCCCACAATCGCTGCCTGTGTCATGTGTACTCAGAGCAGAAAACCAGGCATATTGAGTAAATATATAGGAGGATGGAACGTGCTAAGAACTAAAAAGGAGTAAGGCAGAGAAGAGGGTGTGAGGAATCTGGGTGGGAAGCTTTGGAATTGCAGACAAAGGCATGAGGAAAACGAGAAGGCAATTTCTGAGGAAGCAGAATGTGAGGAAGGAGGATAGCAAATGGCAGAGGTCCAGGGGCACCAGGGTGGCTCAGTCGTTTGAGCGCCTGACTCTTGATTTCGGTTCAAGTCATGTTCTCACAGTTCGTGGGATCAACCCCTGCCACGGTGCAGAGCCTGCTTGGAATTCTCTCTCCCTCCCTCCCTCTCTGCCCCTCCCCTGCTCATGCTCTGTCTGTCTGTCTGTCTGTCTGTCTCTCTCTCAAAAATAAACATTAAAGGGGCGCCTGGGTGGCTCAGTTGGTTGAACATCCGGCTTTAGCTCAGGTCATGATCTCCCGGTTCATGGGTTCGAGCCCCGCATCAGGCTCTGTGCTGACAGCTCAGACCCTGGAGCCTGCTTCAGATTCTGTGTCTCCCTCTCTCTCTGCCCCTCCCCTGCTCGCACTCTCTCTCTATCCCTCAAAAATAAATAAAACACATTAAAAAATTAAAAATAAATAAACACTAGAAATATATATTTTTTAAAGACGAGAACTGGGCACTGCATGTCATAATGTGGAGATCCCGGGTAACTCGCTTAAACGCAGCTGGGGCGGGACAGCTGGAACCCAGTGCACGTACTCAGGAGCTGGCTCCCATGTCTGTGACACACAGATGACAGACACAAACCAAACTATCTGTTAGCATTTTAAGGAGCCACACAATCAGAGGAGAAAAAGACAGCTTTCAAACTGCATCTGTGCTCCCTTCACAACCTGGCTCAGAAATCACCTCCTGGGGAAAGATCCCGACCCTCCCCCCAGCAGCTGGGAGCCGAGAGCTCCGGCAGTCCGCTCTCCCCTGGGCTCAGAGCCTTGTTTGCTCCCAGGACTGCCCACCAGCAGGCTGTGAGCTCCGGCACGCAGGGACTGGGGTGGAGCCATCTGTTCTCCAGGGACCCGCACAGAGCGGACACCAGACAACCCAGGTGCAGCACAAGCCGCTGTCAGCCTGCCCCAGGAGCACCTCTGGCTCCGTCAGGGCCCCTCCGAGAAAAGGGCCCAGCGAGGGGGGAGTCGCTTCACCAACGAAGAACGGACACTGAAAGGGATGAAGAGGCAGCAGGGGGGCAGGCCCTGGGCCACCCTGCAGCCCACCACGCACCAGAATGCGAGGAAATGGGAACCAGCTCCCAGGACAGGCCTCTTAAACTGAAAACTTGTAAAAGAAAGTAAACGTTATTAAGTCCTGAAAAGCAGGACTGCATTTCCGAGAGGAGGGAGGAAATGCCAACTCACCCGAGACAGGGCTTTCAGCTCGGGTCCTGCCGCGGCCTCCTGCTTCGGCCTCCGGTCCTGGAGAAGCGCAGGGCCCCTGGAAGGCAGAGCTGGGGGAAGAGAAGGGAGGGGCTGGAGACCGCGTCTACACCGCGCCGCTGACCTCCGGCGTGTGAACGGTCCCTTCCTGCGGAGTCTTAAACCACAGCCATCAATCAATCGGAAAGGGCTTCAACGGGTGCAGAATCGAATGGCCGGCACGAACAGGACGGGACTAATGTGGAAGGGGGTGACCTGCATACTGCTACTACCCTCCGCAGGGGCTGCCACGGAGCGGAGAGGGGTCCCCTTTCTGGGAGCATGAACTGCGGAGGTGTCCGGCCAGTCTGTCCTTCCCTGCACGGTTGCTTGACGCTCGGACTCAGGGTAAACTTCCAAACCCGTGCGTCCCTCCGACCTACCAGCCTCGGAGCCTAGGGACAACCACTCCCCAGCACTCGGGCCCCAGCACCCCCAGGCCCCACGACCTTGCCCTCCCCGCCCTCTGGGGGAGGGGTCGTTAGTCCGCGTCCACCAGGCCCGACCACCTGCCACCCTCACCTCGGTTCTCAGGCCCCACGGTCACCGCTCCTCGCTGGCCCTTGGATGGGAGCCCATTCCTCCCGCGCGGCCTTCCCCGGGCGGGGCGGACGAAGGTGGCCGGGGTCCCCGCAGTCCGGCCCCGGCCCGCCCCGGGCTTTGTGCGGGGGGCACCTCGCCGCAGCTGGGACTCCCGCCCGCGGGACCCTGCGCTCCTGCCCGTGCCCGCCTCCCCCTGCATGTCAGCGCGGCGCGCGTGCTCGCTCCCCTCACCCGCCCCGGGCACGCCCGGCGTCCAGCCGGCCCCGCCCCGCTCCGCGCCCACCTCGGCCGCCGAGACCCCGACCCGCCCGGGCCCCACAAACCCGGGCCGCGGGCCGCGGCCGGAAGTGGGCGTGTGCGGCCGCCGCACAGTTCCCTGGGAAATGAAGTCCCGGCCAGCGCCGCGGCGGGGCTGAGCGGAGCGCAGGCTACAAGGCTCGGACGCTCCCTGGGGCCTACACAGCGTCCGCCATCCCTTCTCCACGCCGGCTGCTTCCGGCTCTTCCGGATGGCTGCCCCCCCCCGTGGCTGTGGACCCCCCACCCCGGGCCTGGCCGGAAGTACAGGCCTCCAGGGAGGCTGACAGCGCCCCACGGGCTTCTGGGAGATGTCGCCGGGTTCGGAGCGCGCAGGCGCAGTTCCCGGGCGGGGCGGGGCTGACGGCGAAGGGGCGGGGCCGCAGGGCTGGCGAGGGCGTCGCTAGGTAGGGGCAGGTGGTGCGGTCCAGGCTGGGCCTCCCGCCCGTGTCCCCGCCGACGGGTTGCGGCCGAGGGCGGCGCTGGGCTTTGCCGGTGTCCAGAGTGTGGTCCTGGTGGGGGCGTGTCAGCGCCGCGTGCTCTCGCGTCCGATTCACTTCGCAGCTTCGACTCAGGTGGTTCCCCTTGTCCCTGAACTTTGGGGTCTGCCCCGCCCTCCACCCCGTGCTCCCGGTGCCACGTCCCTGCATTTGTGGGTCCTGCACCTGAACGGTCATCCCCCAAATTCTCGTCGGGGCTGATTCCCTTCCGTCACTCTCCCGGAGGGCTGCCCAGACTCTCAGTCACAAACGCCAGCCACCTGGTGACCTTCATGATTATCTGAGTTAAGTGATGTTTTTATTCATTTACTGTTTAGGGCCAGTCTTATCAGAGCCGTCAGGAGCTTTCTGGATCCCTGGATCTGAGCGCCTTGTTCCACTTGGTGAATAACTTCATTTAACAGCGCGGCATAAAGCCCTTACTACTGACTCAAGAGGCTACATGCGGTTACATTTATGTGACACTTTGTAATGTCATTTAAGACAGAAAAGAGCGGAGGTGAAGCCAGGGCGGGGGGCAGGAGGAGGAGGAGACTCACTACAAAGGGCATGGGGAACCTGTGGGTCTTCTGGATCTTGGTGGGGCTAGTAGTGATGTGGGAAACAAACGCAAAAGAAACTATTATATTTCCCTACTGCCTACAGCCCGTTGACAAGTCCTTGAAACAGGCGATTGACCTTCCTCTGGAAGCTCAGCTGCCTGATGATGACACTTTGTTAGGGGCAAAGGACAATCTTGAGGTTATCCTGACTGTCTAGGATCCTGTGAGTCTACTTTAAACGTAAAAATTCCTTTGGAAACTTCCTTTATCTCAACTCCCTAAAATATATATGCTGGCGACCATCCTCCAAGCTTATGGCTCCTGATACACATGTGAAGGGCCTCATGACTGAGGGTTTACCAAACAGTAATAAATGACCTTTTCCTAACAGCAACTAGCCCCTCAAGATCCTAGAAATCTTGCTTCCAAAAAGACAGACTTCAGCTCTCCCTAACCCCCCCCCCCCCCCAGCCGGAAGGTGTATAATCAGTGACCCGTCACAACCCCAGTGCGGCTGTCTTCCCACGGGTCTGTCCCCGCGTTTTAATAAAAAGCATCTCTTTGCATCAAAGATGTCTCAAGAAGTCTTTTTTTTTTTTTAATTTTCTTTTTTTGAGAGAGAAAGAGCATGAGTGGGGGAGGGGCAGAGAGACCCACAGAATCTGAAGACAGGCTCCAGGCTTTGAGCTGTCAGCGCAGAGCCCAATGCGGGACTCGAATTCATGAACCATGAGATCATGACCTGAGCCGAAGTCAGATGCTTAAGCGACTGAGCCCCCCAGGCGCCCCTCAATTCTTTCTGGGCCATCAGCTCCCAGCCCCAACACTTCAGACCACATTAGTTATACTACTGTATGAATCTGGCAAAATTAGAATTGTAGGCCTAAAATGAGTACGTTTTACTGTACCAGCTTTTAAAGACTCATGAAAATTTACATATAACGTCTGTGCATAAATGTTTCCTCTTTAAAAATACAGTTGTAAAGCCCTCATTGACATAGTAGAACTGAATTTAAGCCGCTCTAATTAAAAGACTTTGTTTGAATTGATCGAATGTCACTGGCTGGGGAAGCAGCTTAATTGTGAGCCAGCGAATGGAAAACCTTGGGTAGAGATAGCGACCTGTCCTTTTTCTTTCCGGAGCGGGCCGTGGGGCAATGGTCGGCGTCTAGGACTTCTCTTCCACTGTACTGCCTGGCCTACATCTCAGTCAGGGTTCCTTGCCTGGGTCCGGGGGTAATGTGACCCAAACCATCAGTGGCCAGGGTGGGATTGCAAGTGTCCCCCATTTCCGTTCACCACCATCGTGCACGGCAGCGCAGGGGTGTGGACGGTCCTCAATCCTCCAGAGTCCCATTACTCAGCGCCAGCTCTATTCTCGTCTGTCAGGATAAACCACGGTGGCTGTTTTATCCCTCCAGCGGCACGAGACATATGGGACAGACAGAGGGGATTAGAGCTTCATCCTTTGTTATTCCAGACTGGAAGACTTCCTCCCAGGACTAAAATCTCTACACAAGCGTAAGTCAGAACTGGGAAGAGAAACGAACAATTCTGAACATGAGACATTATATCCAGATGTGGCAGATGCTACAAGGAAATGCCCCAACCGTAATGTCTTTCCAGTAAGTATTGTAAAACCTTCCCCCTTTTTAATAAAAAGTTTTAATGTTTATTTATTTGAGAGAGAGACAGCAGGTGAGGGGCAGAGATGGAGAGAGAGAGAATCCTAAGCAGGCTCCACACTGTCAGCACAGAGCCCTTTTTGTGGGGCTCAAACTCAAAAACCTTGAGATCCTGACCTCAGCCAAAATCAAGAGTCAGATGCTTAACCAACCGAGCCACCCAGGCACCCCACCCTTTTTAGCTTCATAAAATCATTATATTTTTTCCTTTCTTTTTTAAAAAGGAAAAACATCTCCTCTCCTAATGGCAGCAAAAGCTTAATGTGGCCAGGTGGCATTCAGCTTCCGGTTTAATGATACCATTATATCTGTCCTAATAGAAGGATTCTTCTATTTGGTGCTAAAACAAACCTCCCTAACACTAGAACACAGAAATACAAGGTAAAGAAACAAAGGTTGTAACATGAGTCATTCAGCACCTACCCTTTCTTCAGGATTTTTAATCCATTCCTGACAAAAGTGCCACCAAGTGAAAGGTTGTTTAAATGAAGAAAAGATTGCCAGTATATTTTATTTAAAAGATGATGATGCTTTTCCATCCCAACCCTAAGCAGTCAATTTTTTACATGTAGAAAAATAGATTAACGGAACGAATCTTTGCGTGTACTCATAAAAAACAGACAGAATGAATACAGTTTACACATAAAATGTAACAAAACGTTTCATTGTACTCTCTAAAGTGGAAAACAGAAGACTTGGTGGTGCAAGAGAGTCATTTTCTCAGAAAAAAATATTCCTCTTTTTGCTCCTTCTTAATGTTTCAACCTTTTGGGGAGCTTGTGGTCATCTTGCACTTTTCTGCTTAGAAGTAGTGCTGGGCCAGAAAAAGGCAAAATATTTAGGCAAAATGTAGGCTAACCACCAAGTGACACAAAGCATACCTCTTGCGTGTTGTACACATTACAAAGCCCAGTATCTCGGTTTGTCTACACGTGGCGTACGACCCACACGATGGCCTCTCACTCGGAGTAAATTGGTGAGTGTGGTTCGTCCACAACTCTAATGTTAAAATACTCCTTGGAGTATACTGAGTGCTCCCTCTTCCTCGCGATGGGGAGCACGGAGAGGAGTGACTCGCTCTTCGCTGTGCCTCCCGCCACTGGGCACAGGGGGATCTGAGTTCCCAGTGCTGGTCTGGCAGTTGATTCAGACCAGTGGGAATGTTACCGAACCAAGGAGGGCACCCAGTTTTGAGCGTGTCTACTAGGCTTTAGTTGGGAGAAACATGCACCATGTGGTGCAACAGAGAGAATTTAACACCAGGAACTAACACCAGAGGTGCCGGGAGAGGAGAGAGGAAGAAGGGAGAGCAGTTAGCAACCTGGAGCCGGAAGCCCAAGGGA
Source organism: Helogale parvula (assembly GCA_004023845.1). NCBI lineage: Eukaryota > Metazoa > Chordata > Mammalia > Carnivora > Herpestidae > Helogale > Helogale parvula. The sequence goes on along the minus strand of PJEM01004840.1, from coordinate 39,651 downwards.
GGAGGGGTTATCACAGCGGAGACCCAGCGCCACCTACAGGAGCTAGACTGATCCACAGATCACGTCCCAGGCAGGACATGGGCCGTTAGAAGGGGTGACTGGAGGGAGGTGGAACAGAGGCCAGGTCAGCTGTCACCCAAAGCACAGCGAGTGGAGGAGAAATACCCTAGCTTCTCTCCAGCTCTCACCTTCTGGTCCCTGCTAGTTCCTTCCACTTAGTAAACTGGACAGAAAACCGTGGGCAAAGGACTCCAGGCCACGCCACCCGCCGAGCTGAAACACAGGCAGGAGAGTGCAGAGCAGGAGAAAGGCAGAAAGTGGATCGCAGACCCCACAGGCATGACTGGTGGAGGGTCTCCCAGGGCCCACTCCAAGCTGGACCAGGGGAAGAACTGCCCATGATCCTCCAGGGTGACTGCAGCCTTGTGGCCGCAAATCCTTCCTTCCGCAAGTGCGGCCGACGTCCCTTTCCTCGGCAGGCACTTACCTGGGTAAATGGCTGCGATACTTTTAGGAACCTGGGGAGTAAAGGTCACAGTGGTGCCCTAGAAGGTTTTCCTCAGGGGTCCCCAGCCTCCCGTCCATACACCCAGATCTGGGAACAGGGTGACACGCAATTTCTAACACGGGCGATAACTGGACTGCGGCCTCTGTGACCAGACAGGAAGTGTTTTTAGATGAATAAGTAAGATTTCTGGGGCTGACTGCTGACTTCATGTGTAGACTTGCTAGTAATCTCAGTGAGCAGTCTGTCAGACCATGTGTGGTAACGCTGCTGAAGGCGGAGCAGGAAGGTCCCCAGGGAAGAAGTCTGCGTGTACCACGGGCAACCAGTTGTTGCAAGCTCGTGGGTGCTGGTGTTGCACACATTTCCAAATGGTAACAAAACGTAACACTTGTGGATTGTCAGTTCCATATAGCAGTGGATTCTCTCAGAATGCCTTTGTTGACTTTTACCAACATAAAAATGGACAAAAGGGTATATAATTCTGGTGTTGGTTGATTTTTTTAAAGTTGATTTATTTTTGAGAGAGAGAGAGAGAGAGAATAAAAGAGGGGCAAAGAGAGAGGCAGACACAGAACAGAAGCAGGCTCCAGGCTCCTAGCTGTCAGCACAAAGCCCAAGATGGGGCTCGAACCCGTGAACCATGAGATCATGACCCGAGCACAAGTCAGACATTTAACCGACTGAGCCTCCCAGGTGCCCCGACATTGGTTGACATTTTTGTGTTAGAGAATAAGATCGAAGTGAAACAAAATGAGGACAGATGTCAGAACTACACTTATGTCAACGACAGGACTGAGTTAGAAAATAGTTTTTCAGTACTGGGAGAATACTTCTTCTATTGTACAATTCCCAACGTACAAACATGGCTTTTTTTTTTTTTTACTTGAGAGCGAGCATGAACAGAGGAAAGGGGTGGTGGGTGGAGGGAAAAAGAAAAGAGAAAGAGAGACAGAAAGACAGAGAGAGAGAGAGAGAGAGAGAGAGAGAGAACTTTAAGCAGACCCCATGCTCAGCATGGAGCCAGCCTCAGGGCTTGTCCCCATGACCCTGGGATCACGACCTGAGCAGAAATCAAGAGTCAGACACTCAACCGACTGAGCCCCCAGGTGCCCAACACACTGTGTTTCCCCTGAATGACTAACATTTCCTGTCACCTCAAAGCTGACAAGCCTCGGTCTGCAGCGGATGCTGTGAACCTGTCCTGCCATCCCCGAGTCACGGTTCCCAGCATGTGGTCACCGCGGGCGGAGTCGGAAAGAGGCACAGCGGCAGCTGTTATACAGAGTGTCCCGCCAACAAATGTGGGTCATAAATAAAATATGGTAGATAAATGCTCAAAACCCAGTTTGCCCGTTAGGGTATAAATTTGTACTATAACCTATGAACATATACAACATATACATGTTAGACGTTACCTAATACAAATGCGGATTTCCATGTATCTATTCCTACACATACACATATAAACACACAAACACATACACCTTTGAACAACCAGGTCACAAAATTTCTAACAATATAACAATTAACCCTCGCAAGACAGAACCAGCCTGCCCAAGCACACCACCGAATCAGCCACTTTGCTCCTGGTGAGATGCTGCTGGGGTCAGGATCCCTGGGCTGCCCCGCTTGCTAGAGATCAGAAATCCCTCCGAGCGCCGGGGGGCTCAGTCGGTTAAGTGTCCGACCCTGGGTCAGGTTGTGACCTCACAGTTCATGGGTTCCAGCCCCATGTCGGGCTCTGTGCTGACATCTCAGAGCCTGGAGCCTGCTTTGGATTCTGAGTCTCCCTCTCTCTCTGCTCTTTTGCCCCACGATTAAATAATGAAGGAAGGAAGGAAGGAAGGAAGGAAGGGAAAGCAAGCAAGCAAGCAATTTCTTTCTAAGACCACTTCCCCTTCCCATGCCAGACATCTTAAGGACAGTGAGTAAAGAAATGTTGATGATTTCCTCCTGGTTCAGGTTCAAGGAAAGGCTTTTGGGCCCTGTCTCAGGGAGCCTGATGACAAGGTTGGTGAGAAATTCAGACATGAGAGAGCAAGTTCACCATCCCAAATTTTCCAGTTCCTTCTTGTTTATCAGGCAAGATCATTTCTGGGCTTTAAATTTCATTTAGTTTCAATCAGGACTTAATAGATTTGTATTTAACTACCCAGAAAATTAAGAGAAAAGCACTACACTGCACAAATTAGCACATCAGATATGTAATAATTGACATGTATACCAATAAACACAGCCCAGTTGAAAATGTTCTCCCAGTGTGTGAGGTCAAGCACTACGACACCCCACTTGCGGTGTAGACTCTGACGGAAACACTGATACCTTAGGACTCTTTCATCCCTTCTCTAACCTCTTTTCTTATATCAATCTCTAGACCACTTAAAAAATTTTTTTAATGTTAATTTATTTTTGAGAGAGACAGAGCACAAGCAGAAGAGGGGCAAAGAAACAGGAAGACACAGAATCCATCACAGGCTCCAGGCTCTGAGCGGTCAGCACAGAGCCCGATGTGGGGCTCAAACCCACAAACAGTGAGATCATGTCCTGAGCCAAAGTCAAGACACTCAACCAACTGAGCCCCCCAGGCGCCCCTCTAGACCACTTTAGAAGCAGTTCTTTCTTTCTTTCTTTCTTTCTTTTTAAAATCAGTGAAGCCACAGTGTTGGTGAGCTAAAGGGGAAAGAGGTCAACCTTCATCCACACCGATCTTAGGGAAAGGCTAATTAGTTGGTATCGTTTCTTAGGGGCTTAAGAGTTTTTAAATCCTCAAATTCTCCCACAAATCATCATTCCAATAACCAGGATACCAACTGTCCCTCATGAATGTCAAACATTTTCCGTAAGAAATCTGACAAAATTGTGAATTCACTTGGCATTGTAGCTCATTCTTTGATAGTTAGCAATCATAGCCTGAGAGCTACAAGGAAGTCTTTTTTTTTTTTTTTTGGAATGTTTGTTTATTTTTGAAGGAGAGGGACACAGAGCATGAGTGGGAGAGGAGAACAGAGAGAGAGGGAGACACAGAATCCTAAGCAGGTTCCAGCCTCTGAGCTGTTAGCACAGAGCCCGACGCAGGTTCCAACTCACAAACTGTGAGATCGTGACCTGAGCTGAAGTCAGACGTTCAACCGACTGAGCCCCCCAGGGTAGCTTGAGCTCCTACAAAGAAGGCTTTCAAGTCTGTTACAAAAATGGCTGGTGTTCTAGTCCATGCCTTAAAGCAAAACATTCAAGTCATTCTTTCTTTTGCTTTATCTTCTCCAATTCCATTATATACGAGCCTCATCCAAACCCCTTGGACTGGCATTTCTTATCCTTTCGATTGGTCTACAAATGATCTAGACCACAGCTGATGAGCTGTTTCACGGTTGCCTAAAAGGCATGCTTCTTGCATAGCACAAAATGCAAACAGGAGCCTTATAATCTTTTGCTCCATTTCATCCAATAAACAAATTTTATTAAAAACCCACATTTTCTGAGGATGTTTTGCCTGAAACTCATTCAAGGATACCAACATCCGTACTGGTTAAGTTTCTTTGGTTGACAGCAAAAGAACTGAATCTAATTTTATTTATTTTTAAAAGTTTTTTTAATTAAAAAATGTCTTTAATGTTTATTTTGGGAGAGAGACAGAGTGCAAGCAGGAGAGGGGCAGAGAGAGGGAGGGAGACACAGAATCTGAAGCAGTGTGCAGGCTCCAGGCTGTCAGCAGAGTCCCATGCAGGGTTCGAACTCACAAACCATGAGATCATGACCTGAGTCAAAGTCAGACGCCCAAACAATGGAGCCACCCAGGCGTCCCGGAACTGAATTGAATTTTAAAGCGAAGGCAAGATTACAAGTAGGAAATAACATGGAAGAACACGAGGCAGGTCCGGACACAGCATGGAAGGAACACGAGGCAGGCCCGCTCCAGCAAGCAGGGCAGCAGGAACACAGGCGCTGTCTTCAAGCTGTGGCCAGACGATAACTCATTTCCGAATGCCTCTTGGGTCCCGAGGAGAAAGTCTGTGATTGCATTAAAAACCAGGTACAAATGGCGAGACAAAGGAAACCTCACCTAATGACGTCAGAGGAAAAGACGACTTGTATTTTGGTGTGCGTGGCTTCCTATTTGTATTGCAGACAAAAAATATCTGATATGTATGCTTGTTCATTATTTTAACTTTATGAATTTTAGGTAGTTGTAACCATGCAATCATATTTTAATTATTAAAACCACACCCTCAATTAGTAAATTATAAGAGGTCTTTCTATATGAAAATCGACCTCATTCTTTCCAGTGACTGTATAATCTACTGAATTTTCTCTAATTGCACTGATTAGTTAACTAGTTTACAAATTAAATGTGTTGGACATTTAAGCTGCTCCAAATTTCTTGCAGTTCTACGATAAATGTGCGTATGCATCTATATTTCTGCATTTGTGCTTTTTAAGAAATTCTTAGATTCAGAATTGCAGCAGGAATTAGTACCATTTAAAATGCTGAGAGGGAACACGTTAGCCTTGAAAATAGCTTTGAGGAGAAAGTAGGAAACAATCTCCTTGACCTCAACCGCAGCAATTTCCTACTCGGCACATCCCCAAAAGGCAAGGGAAATGAAAGCAAAAATGAACTCCTGGGACCTCATCAAGATAAAAAGCTTCTGCACTGCAAAGGAAACGATCAAGAAAACTAATAGGCAACTGACAGAATGGGAAAAGATAGTTGCAAATGACATATCAGATAAAGGGCTAGTATCCAAAATCTACAAGGAACTCACCAAACTCCACACCCAAAAAACAAATAACCCAGTGAAGAAATGGGCAGAAGACATGAATAGACACTTCTCCAAAGAGGACATCCAGATGGCCTACAGGCACATGAAACGATGCTCAGCGTCACTCAGCATCAGCAGTACACAAATCAAAACCACACTGAGATACCACCTCACGCCAGTCAGAGTGGCTAAAATGAACAAATCAAGAGACTACAGATGCTGGCGAGGGTGTGGAGAGACGGGCACCCTCCTGCACTGTCGGTGGGAATGTAAACTGGTGCAGCCACTCTGGAAAACAGTGTGGAGGTTCCTCAAAAAACTATCCATAGAACTCCCTTATGACCCAGCAATAGCACTGCTAGGGATTTACCCAAGGGATACAGAAGTGCTGATGCATAGGGGCACATGTACCCCAATGTTCATAGCAGCACTTTCAACAATAGCCAAACCATGGAAAGAGCCTAAATGTCCATCACCTGATGAGTGGATTAAGAAGACGTGTGTGTGTGTGTGTGTGTGTATATATATATACAATGGAGTATTACATGGCAATGAGAAAGAATGAAATATGGCCATTTGTAGGAAAATGGATGGATCTTGAGGGTGTCTTGCTAAGTGAAATAAGTCAGGCAGAGAAGGACAGATACCGTACGTTGTCACTCATAGGACTAACAGGAGCACAGGAGAAACCTAATGGAGGACCAGGGGGAGGGGAAGAGGGAAAGAGAGTTGGGGAGAGAGAGGGAAGCAAAACTTAAGAGACTATTGAATGCTGAAAATGAACTGAGGGTTGAAGGGGAAGCGGGAGGGGGGCAAAGCGGTGGTGGTGATGGAGGAGGGCACAAGTGGGGAAGAGCACTGGGTGTTGTATGGAAACCAATTTGACAATAAACTATTTAAAAATAAATAAATAAATAAATACTAAGGTAAACATTAAAAAAAATACGCCTGGTTGACTCAGTCAGAAAAGCATATGACTCTTAATCTTGGGGTCCCCCACACTGCATGTAGAGATTACTTAAAAATAAATTTAAAAAAAATTTTAAATACTACTTTTGCAACAAACTTATTTTATAGGTATATGATCGTTTCTAGAAGTTTCCTGTGATGCTTGCTATTTACTACTATATGTGATTTTTGGAACAAAACTGTCAGTGTAAAAAATAATCCTAGTTATCAGGACTGGAATTGAGTGAATGTAGGTATCTTTACAATATTGAAACTTCCATCTAGAAACATGTATGGATCTCCATTTATTCAGAAACTCTGGTCTCCTTCAGCAGAGATTAATGATTTCCTCTCTGGGGGCACCTGGGTGGCTCTGTTGGTTAAGCAGAGCCTAGAGCCTGCTTCAAGTTCTGTGTCTCCTCTCTGTCTGTCCCTCCCCCACTCATATATTTTTTCTCTCAAAAATAAATAAACATTAGAATTTTTTTTACAAAAATAAATAAAATCACAAAATATTTCCTTTCTATACAGAACCATATGTAAATTAATCTATCATTTCATTTTCTGGGAGAGTTGATACCAGAATTGAACTAGCCTCATGAAAGAAGCATTACAAATACTTTAAAGTATTGCATTTTAAGTATTTTTTCTATACTCTACAAGAGTTTAATTAGTGATTCCTTGAAAGTTTAGAATTACTCTGTGAACCCAGGTGTCTTAAAACAGGGCTAGATAATGCAAGGTCTCTATTGCTTCAGTTTTAAATATTAAGGAGTTTTTATTTTTTGCCTCGATTAAACATAGTCATACATTCTTACCACTACATTCTAATTCTTTTGTTGCAGTATTAGCCAGAGCTCTAGATACTTCCTAAAACATATTCTATGCATCAGGTCACACTGAGTCTCTGCAGCAACAAAGGAATATAGGCTCGAAGGCACAAGAAAGCCACTATGTTATTGTTATGATATCAAACTTTAAAAAGACTACACATGCTAATCCTAATTATCCACCTTAACACATAGTTTCAGTTCCAAAATTATCATAATCTCTTGGCACCGATATACTGCTTTCCAGAGCTCACTGTTTAAAAATAATTTGAGGCAGACTCGAAATGACACTGACTTAACTTTTACCAAGTACGACTTGGTCTACATCAGGCACTGTGCTAAGCACGTTTCACATACCAAATAGTTTACATTTTCATAACCAGGGTTTTAAGAGGTGATTCATTTAATTATATTTACATTTTTAAAAGACCACAGGGCCACGTGGGTGGCTCAGTTGGTTAAGCACCCAACTTCGACTCAGGTCATGATCTCACAGTTAGTGGGTTGGAGCCTCGCCTCTGGCCCTATGCTGACAGCTCAGAGCCTGGAGCCTGCTTTGGATTCTGTGTCTCCCTCTCTCTCTCTCTCTCTGCTCCTCCCCAGCTCGCTCGCTCGCTCTCTCTCAAAATTAAATAAAGATTAAAAAAAAAAAAAGACCACCATGGCAGTACTATGAAGAATGAACTTGAAGGGAAAAAATAGAATGGAAGACCAGTTTTTATACTGGAATAGTCCACTTGAAATGGCTGTGTTTGGGACTAGGGCAATGAGAATGGAAAGTGGCTGAATTCCAGAAACACCTAGCAGATAAATCCACAGGGCTTGGTGAGATCCGGAGTGAGGGAGAGCTGGGTGCCTGAGAGGACTCCGCGCCATGAACTTTCTGATGAAGAGTAAGATGCGCACTTTGTCTGAAGACCTTCCCACACTCCTTACATTCGTAAGACCTCTCTCCGGTATGAATTCTTCTGTGTAGATTAAGGTGTCCGATCTGGCTGAAGCTTTTCCCACATTCCTGACATTCATACGGTTTCTCTCCAGAATGAATTCTCTGATGAACAGTAAGGGACTGGCGATGGCTAAAGGCTTTGCCACATACACTACATTCATAAGGTTTCTCCCCAGTATGACATCTTTGATGACAAAGAAGGGAGGACTTTGTTCTAAATGCCTTCTCACATTCAACACATTCATAGGGCCTTTGACCGGTATGGAGTCTCCGATGCTGAGAACGGGATGAGCTGTCACTGAAAGCCTTCCCACATTCACATTTATAGGGTTTCTCTCCGGTATGAACTCTCTGGTGTTGAATAAGGCGAGTAGTCTGGCTGAAGGCTTTACCACATTCAGTACACTCGTAAGGTTTCTCTCCTGTGTGAATTTTATGATGTTGGGCAAGGTGGGCCCTCTGGTTGAAAGCTTTCCCACATTCCTTACATTCATAAGGTTTCTCTCCAGTATGAATTCTCAGATGAGTAGCCAGCTGCGAACTAATGCTAAAGGCTTTTCCACATTCTTTACATTCATAGGGTTTTTCACCAGTATGAATCCTCAAGTGACTGGCAAGGTGTATACTCTGTCTAAAAGCTTTCCCACATTCCTTGCATTCATAAGGTTTCTCTCCAGAATGCACTCTTTGGTGCTGTGTGAGAGAAGCATGGTGGCTGAAGGCTTTCCCACAGACAACACACTCATAAGGTTTCTCTCCTGTGTGAGTTCTCTGATGGACTGTAAGGGAGGAACCATAACTGAAGGTTTTCCCACACACTTTACATTCATAGGGTTTCTCTCCAGTATGAATTCTCCTATGCTGAGTAAGGCCTATGTGATCACTGAACGCCTTCCCACAATCAATGCAATCAAAAGGTTTCTCACCAGTGTGATAATACCTCCAGTGACGAATAAGGGACGTGTTCTGCCGGAAGGCCTTCTCACATTCAATGCATTCATAGGGTCTTTTGCCAGTGTGACACCTCTGATGCCGGGCAAAGGATGAGCTGTCACTGAAGGCTTTCCCACATTCCTTACATCCATAGGGCTTCTCCCCAGTATGAATTCTCTGGTGCTGCGCAAGGTGTGCAGGTTGGCTGAAGGCTTTTCTACACTCCATACATTTATATGGTTTTTCTCCAGTATGAATTCTTTGATGTTGAATAAGGTGCACGTTTTGGCTGAAGGCTTTCCTACATTCTTTACATTCAAAGAGTTTCTCTCCAGTATGTGTTCTGTGATGTTGAGCAAGGTGCTGGCTCTGGCTGAAAGCTTTCCCACAGTCTTTACACTCATATGGTTTCTCTCCAGTATGAATTCTCTGATGAACGGTAAGGGAGGAGCTGTGGGTAAAGGTTTTCTCACATTCATTACATTTAAACAGTTTCTTTCCTGCATACGCTGTCTTGTGTTTTATGACCACAGAACTTTGGGAGAAGCTTTTTTTATCTGACTTGTGGTTGTAAACATTTTCCTCTACGTGGTCCAGATGAACAAATTTGTCAGATTTGTGACAGTTGTGATCTATTTCCTCAGTGAGGATATTGTCATGACTGATTACTTCTTGCCTGATAAACGCCTCTTGACTTACCATGTGCCTCTCAAAAAGATGTTCACATTTCCAGTTTTCTCTGAAAGTAGTATCTTCAAGTCCACGGCCTGTAATTCTCTCCATTACCACATCATCATATACAAAGTGCTTCAGAGATAATTGATGTGTCTCGTATTTAGATTCCAAATCTGAAAGATATCAAAACAGCAAATGTTTCCTTATTCATGGGATACAACAAAGGAAACATGTAATGTGGACAAGGTGATTCCAAAACAGTGAATCCCACAAAACGGGTTATGCACATGAACAGGAACTGAAAAATATGCGACCGGATCTCAGAGCAGAGCTCAGGGAAACACAGAAAAGATGATTAAGAAAATTAAATGAAGGTAATGGGGTTCTGGAGAAGTAGGCTACAACGATAACATTTCATCCTGCATTTACATGACTTACTATAAATTAAATACCAGTCCCCTATTCTTTCCCACTTCTAATTAACTTACATATACATCAAGGTAAATTTTCTTTAAATAGCAGTATCATCACATTAACTATTGATCAAAAATCTCTAAAGATTCCCAGAGACCACAAAATATCTCATGCTTCTTGACCTCCCTTGGGGTTTAGGAAAATTCCTAATCTTTTCATAACCAGGTAATAGTGTTTGTATGTCCCACTGCTACATGTTTCAAAAGTGAGCTCTGCATTTCTCACAGAGCCCTGAACTTCTGACTCCACATTAAGGCAGATTTCCATTCTACTCATCCTCACTTCTCAGGCCACATCTTAATGGGGGATGAGTTGGATGCTTAACCAGCTGAGCCACCCAGGTGCCCCGGCATTAAGTCTTTTTCAATAATCTAGTTTCATAATGATATGTAGGTGGGTATTATTATTATTTAATGTTTATTCAATTTTGAGAGAGACAAAGCATGCGTAGGAGAGCGGCAGAGAGAGAGGGAAACACAGAAGCCAAAACAGGCTCCAGGCTCTGAGCTGTCAATACAGAGCCCAATGCCGGGCTCAGACTCACAAACCATGAGATCACGACCTGAGCCAAAGTCGAATGCTTAACCGACTCTGCCACCCAGGAGTCCCTGCGTTTACTATTATTAATTCCTTTGACTGCCACCTAAAGTAAGTTTCTTGTCTTATAATCTAGCATATCAGCTTCAGGGAAGAATAAATATGCCTTAAATACTGCTACTAAGCCACTTAACATATATCAAAGAACCTCAGGCATATACAAGTTCTCAATAAATATATGAAGAAGAAATTTGTATTGAAGAGATGATGATACTAAGACAAAACTTCAGGGAAAAGGCTGGCATCAAGGAAGGGCAAAAGAGAACGTGCTTTCCTTTCCTAACGTATCCACAGCAAGTGACTCCCTAAAACAGGTTTCCTGTGTCAAGCATTAGTGACACAAACATAATAAAGACAAGTTGTTCTTCAATAGTATAGAAAAAGATTAAAAAGGCAAGACCGGGGGTGCCTGGGTGGCTCAGTCAGTTCAGCATCCGACTTCAGCTCAGGTCATGGTCTTGTGGTTCATTGAGTTCTAGCTCAGCGTCGGGCTCTGTGCTGACAGCTCAGAGCCTGGAGCCTGCTTCAGATTCTGTCTCCCTCGCTCTACCCCTCCCTAGCTCACTTTCAGTCTCTCTCTCTCTCAAAAAAATAAACCTGGAAGGAAGGAAGGAAGGAAGGCAGGCAGGTAGGCAAGACCAACTAACAAAGTAATCTGAGAAGGAAAGATGAAATACCGTGTGAGCCCATGTGGTAAAATGTAAAATTGGTATAAAAGTTCAGAGATGGCAGAGATCAAATCTACTAAAGCAGTTAAGAAGGACTTTAAGGTATTAACAAGCTTCCTGCCCCAGGCCATTACTGATGTCAGAAATACCCAGGCTCCGGTAATTCTAGAATTGACACCACGAAGGTTCAATGAACCAATCATCTATGGTTTCTCCTACATGAACAGATGACGGGAGCAACAGTGGACAGAGAAGCAAAACTGGGTACATCACGGATCGTTCCCACCAAGGCAGCCTCCCAGGGGAGCCATAGTTGTCTCTTACCTTTCTGACCTTTCTCAACACCATGCTGATACAACACAGAGGCTGAGCTATCTTATTCACTTAATCATAAATCTACATTGTGACTCAATATCCCACCAAATATATAGGCTTCATCCCCTTCCCTTCTTCCTTCTTTTTTTAGTGTTTGTTTATTGAGAGAGAGAGAGAGAGAGAGCACGCACACAAGATAGAGAGAGCACACACAATGGAGAGGGGGATGAGGAACAGAGAGAGAGGGAGAGAGAAAGAATCCTAAGCAGACTCTGCACTGTAGTGCACAGCTTGGTGCAAGGCTCAATCTCCTACCTGTGAGATCATGACCTGAGCCGAATCTAGAGCTGGACGCTTAACTGACTGACCCACCCAGGCACCCCCCTACTTCTTTCATATGTTTGTCACAAGGCCAATTATCACCTCTTATCTGGAAAGTCCCTCTACTTCCCTCTTTAAGGCCAGTGGTAAGTTGCTACACAACCAAATATAGTGTGTCTAGGCAGAGCTAATTTCTCTTCCAATATTTGGGTATTTGAAGGACCCTGGAAGTCTAGGATCCAAATCATCTCAAGATGTAAAGATCAGGGCGCCTGGGCCGCTCAGTCGGTTAAACATCCGACTTCGGCTCAGGTCATGATCTCGCAGTTGGTGAGTTCAAGCCCTGCATTGGGCTCTGTGCTGACAGCTGGGAGCCTGGAGCCTGCTTCACATTCTGTGTCTCCCTCGGTCTCTGCCCCTCCCATGCTCATGCTCTGTCCCTCTCTGTCTCTCAATCATAAATAAAAATGTTTAAAAAATTTTTTGAAAAGTGTAACGATCAAATGCTGTTAAAGAAACGAAGGGAGAATATCATAAAGGTGTAACTAGTGGGTATGATCTGAATACTCCCTTTTCTTCGTGAACTTTCCATTCAGCGTGTGTGATCTGAAAATCCCCTTTTCTTTGTGAACTTTCCGTTCAGCGGGGCAGGCAGGAAACGAGCATATAAACATAAACAGGTTAATTACAGGCTCTCCCGAGTGAGACAGTGCCTTGGGAGGAAGTAACTGGGCTGGACGGAATACAGGAACGTTCACGTACAAGGTGGTCAGGGAGGCCCCTCTGAGAGGATTGCTGAGCTCTGGTCTGACAGTCACGCACAGACACAGAGCCAAGAGAGAAGCATTCAAGGCAGAGAAAACAGGAAATCCAAAGGCCTGGATCAGGAAAGAGCATGGAGAGGTCAGAAAAGGTGACCACTGGGTAAGGCCAGTGCTTCTCGACTGCATCGTCAGGCACTTACTGACCCGCGTAAGATGCACAGCGGCCGGAGGATGACACTGCCTGTGGCCCGGAAGCAAGCAAACTTGGAACCCAGACGGTCTCTGGCCTCCCCTGGTCTCTCAAGGCTTAGCGATTCGGTATGCTGGCACACCTCTAACGCACTCGAAGCACGTGGGTACCTCACGTCGTTTAGAAAACTCTGTGCCAAAGTGCAGCGAAAAAGCTAAGTGCGAGAGGGTAAGGTGAGAGCCGTGGGTGGAGCTGGTGACACAGGGGCTGGTAGGGGCTGGTCTTTCCCGCTTGCGACAAGAAGGCAAAGAAAGACTGACAGCAGCAGCATACATCATGATTTGTAAGCAGCACCTGATTTGGGAGTTAACGTTTAAGAAACAGAGACACTTGTAGAAGTCACACAGCAAAAGGAAGGACGGGATGTGAAAGAGCGGGATACATATTTCTGCAAAATGCGCTAGCGTGTCACAGAGAAGAGACACTTTCAAGTGGAAGAGAAGGGGCTTGGGGAGCTCAGGCTACACGGTAAAGTTTCCGTTTTCTCCTCACACTTGGAAGGCTTGAGAAGAACTTCTAAGAAGCAGAAGAAAGGGAAAAGTATCACCTTGGAAAAGAGCTGAGCCATTACCTAGAAAAGATTCCCCTGTCGGGTTCTGTCCCACTCACCTGGGCCTCCTGTCATCTCATTCTTCATCTCCCAAGGCTCTCTCCCTTGCTCCAAGGAGGAGATCACATATGGCTTAGAGAGGCAAAGCCCTGCATACGAAAAGAAAAAAAAAAGAAGACATGAAAATTGGCCAGATTTTGGGTATTTCAGAGCTATAAGCCAGTTTCTGAATACTGCTGGAAGGACACCACAGAAATGACTAGATGAAGGGGTAAAACACGTTTTAGAGACAGACTACAACATAGAGCTTCTGGCACAGTCTAGTGGGACTGCCAGGAGTCAACCCTATAAAAAGTTACACAGTTTTCTAAGGGCAGAAATGCTACCCTGTATTTTCACAGGATCCTCAGACAGCCAGAAAGTGACATACTGTAAAGAGATTCTGGACACAGAGTTTGGTGTTTGAGTCAAGTTAACTGCCTGCTTTTAAAAAATAACACAAGGGGCGCCTGAGTGGCTCAGTCATTGAGCATCTGACTTTGGCTTGGGTCATGATCTCACAGTTTGTGAGTTCAAGCCCCATGTCAGGCTTAGATCCTAGAGCCTGTTTCGGATTCTGTGTCTCCTTCTCTTTCTGCCCCTCCCCCGCTTGTACTCTGTCTCTCAAAAATAAATGAATGCAAAAAAAATTAAAACTTAAAAAAACCCACAAAACTCTTCAAAAGAATATAACAGAATCTACTGCCTCTACAATGCATTATTTATAATGTCCACGATAAAATTCATAATTACTAGACATAAGTAAAAAGAGAAAACAGTAAATCACACTCAGGAAAATAAGCAGTTAATGAAGACCTGAGCAGCGATAACAGATGCTAGAATTAGTAGCCCAGGATTTAAAAACCACCCTTTCATCTATACCCAAAAATATAAAGGAAAATATGCTCAGGATTTCTCAGCAGAGAAACAGAAATTATAAAAAAGGAACTAAGTGGAAAGTTTGGAATTGAAAAATATAGTATCTGAAATTTAAAAATTCACTACATTAAAACTTAAGACATCGAAGAGGATACACAAAGAGTCAAGAAACTTGAAGTAAAGTCAATAGAAATCATCTAATCTAGTCTGACACGCAAACAAGAAAAGACGCTAAGTAATGGACAGGTCGTCAGTTACCTCGGGCATAATGTAAAAGGTTCAACATATTTGTAACTGAAATACCAGAAGAGAGCAGAAAAAATTATTTGAAGAAAGCAAGCCAACAATTACTCAGATTTAATAAAGACACACATTTAGTTTCAAGAAACTCGGTGAACTACAAGCAGGATAAAGGGGCCTTTTAGAGAACAGAAAGCCTGTCTAGACAACGCGGCGGCCCTAGAGCTGGGAAGGAGCCAGTAAGTTTCCATAAGAACATCTGAAGCCACTTCCATAGTTTGTGTCTCACCGGTTCGACTTATTCCAAGTTTATAAAAATACAGTTTTTAAAAATCCATATTCCAAATTTGTAATAATTAGCTATGTCCTTGGTAAGCCTTGTATGTCAAGTGGGAATGACAACAGGACTGTAGGACAGAGGAGATGAGGCAGCACAGGGGACCAGGGAAAAGCCACGTCGTGTCCCGTGTTCCCAAATGACTAAAGGCCACACTCATGGATTCTCTGACACACATCACATTCACTGACTTAACCTGAAATTTTCATCAATCCCTGATGTCCTCTTCGTTTCCCAGATTTCAATCTACCCACACACAATAAAAAAAAAGTTTTAATAATAAATACAAAAGTAAAGAGTCCCTAAACTAATTCTAAATGATGAAGAAGAGAAAAGACTCTTACCCAGTGATACCAGGTTCCGATAGTTCTCCAACATCATATTCTTGTATAAATTCCTCTGAGCAGCGTTCAGCCACTCCCACTCCTCCTGGGAAAAGTCTATTGCCACATCCTTGAATGTCACCAAACCCTGAAATGACACAAATACATTTTTTATGTTTATTTATTCTGAAAGAAGGAGGCAGAGAGACAGAGAGAGAAAGAGAGAGAACGCTAAGCAGGCTCTGTATGATTGGGGCAGGCTTGATCTCATGAACCACGAGATCATGACCTGAGCTGAAATCAAGACTTGGATGTTTAACCAACTGCGCACCCAGACGCCGGATACAAATAAATAAATACAAATACAAATAAATTCTGTATTAACCGATGCTCATTTTCACGCATAACTCCAGGTTGAAGTTTTAAATTGTTTCTACTTTATGTGAGAAACAGCCCTTGGGGGAGAAAGAAAAATTAAACCATCATAATATGAAACTCCAACCTACAAAGGCAGTTACTGAAGTGACAAACCGAACTGTATAAAAGGACGCTGGCCCATTTCTCGGCATGCGGAAATACGGAGAGGCGGCCACAGGCAGGAAATAAGAGCCTCAAGGAATGACCCACATCTGTGGCTGAAACTTTAAAAACAACAAAAAAGAATACCTAAGTTGACATTTTACAAATGGTTCGCTATGGGATCCTAATGTTTCAGAAAGGAAGGGGCACTGAACTGAGAGGCCTGATTTTATTTTTTCTTATGCGATAAAAATAATGAACATAATCAGAATGCAATGTTCCCACGTCACGTCATTCAGAACCAGCATGACATGCCCGCCCCAGTCAGCCGCGTAGTGACCGGTCACCCAACATAAGACCACAACACACCGAATGTGTGTACCAAGTCTGAGCACAGTAAGCCTATAGACTTAACCACTATCAAAACGAAACCAGATAAACATAATTTTTCATTTCTTAAAGAATAAAATGTGTTAAGATAAAAATTAACATCCAGTTACAATCACCAACAGGTCATAAGGCATCTTTAAAAATATTATGGGCATTTTTCATCTCAACTTTATTTCCATTGAAAACAAAATCTTCACATTCAGTGCCTGATTTGCAAAGTTACCAAACACACTGGTAACTGACTATCCAAAGAAAGAGCCATGCACAGAACACCTTAATTTGCTTTCTGACAGTAAACACTTAAACAAAGGCATGATACAAAGATATTCAATGTATGGGATTTCAGAAGATATACACACCTTTGAAAAAATGTTTTAATATATTGTTGACATAAAGGTATTAACATGTTTTCGTTGTTATTTTGTTTTCAGGTAATCTGTAGACCCAATCTGGGACTCGAATTCATGACCCCAAGATCAAGAGTCACATGCTCTTCCAACTGAGCCAGCCAGGTGCTCCATCCAGTATTAACAATGCGTTTAAAGATTCACTGTGAGCAACTGGTTTTCCAAAACTCTGGTTTGCACCTTCTGGTTAGTTGAGGCTGCCATTTTGGCTAATACCTATCATTTCACATGCTCTTATAAAAATCAAATTCATTCACATGAATTTATCAACATAAGCAGAAAGTGGTCACATTCTTTCCAATATTTGGTACAATTTGGTTACTAGTAAGGAAAGAGGTTTTGGCTATTCCCCCAGAAAAATATATTGAATTCCTTGTGATCCTGGTACTCACAGTTAGTTATTTTCCCAATGTTTATATGGATATCTTTACATATATGTATTTTTTTTACTAAAAATCCTATATTCAATGAAATTCTAATTTACAGCATTTGAAGAGCCTATAATTCTTTCTTTTTTAAGAAGAGAAACATTTATGCAAGGTATCCAGTAACATACAGGATTCCCCGAAGGACCAAAGAACGAGGTCTGCAGGCTAGAGAGCAGGAGAAAAGCCCAATTAGACCAAGATGGTATTTTTCCCGAAGTCCCATTCTTCAGTGTCTCCTGCAGCCAAGCACACAACATGGTAGGATTCGGCCAGTAGGAACTTCAGCCAGAGCTGCCCAGGAGACCCTAATCCCCTCCCCTGCCAATCCCTGCCAACATCTGCCAACACGCTGGCTGTAAAATCCTGTTTCCCTGAACTTAACCGCTTCCTGTTCCACATATTACACTGGAAGCCTCTGCCGGGCATATAGAAGTCACGTACAGAACCCGCTTTGCAAAGGAGTCTGGGGAATGCAGTTTTTAGCTTTCTGGTATACCCCAATATACAATAAATAAAAATTGGTCACATTCTAGGTCAACAAATTTGCAATTTTGAAACCCTCAAATTTTCGAGCTATTCTCTGGTCAGGATTCAGAGCACTACAAAACTACGAAAAGATGAATTTAAAACCTTATCTGTTTGAAAACCTACAAGTAACAACAGACAGTGATCAAATTAAGCGGGTAAAACAGGTGACAAACGTCAGAGAGGACGTGGAAGCCTGGGGGCCTCACACGCCACTGTTGAGGATGTAGTGTGACGGCCACGTTGGAAAAGCGTCGCGATTTCTTAAGAATTCAAGTATGAATTCCCCAAATGACCCAGAAATAGCACTCCTAGATTAATCTGCCCAAGAAAAGTGACCACCTATGTCCAAATAAAGACTGGCACGTTTCACTACTTAATGTCTACAAACTCCTTTATTTATGTCTAGCTCCGCTCTGGGAAGGAGGCTCCAGGGGGGAACTGACCGTTGTTTCTAGCTGCGCTGCCAGAATCCCAAGACTGTCTGGAAAAGACAAAGTCAAAAACATATTTGCTAAATAAATAACTTTAACGTAACCAGCAGGGCTTTGAAAAAAATGCCTGATTCTGTATTTGCTAGAAAAATAAACTTGTAAGAACAGTTAAGAGGGCCGTATGATGGCTCAGTCATTTAAGTGGGAGACTCTTGATGTCGGCTCAGGTCATGATCTCATGGTTTGTGAGATGGAGCCCTGCGCTGACAGCATGGAGCCTTCTTGGGATTCTCTCCCCCTGCCCTCAAAATAAATAAATAAACTTAAAAAAAAAAACAGTCAAGAGAATTCTGGAAAAGAGGAGAAATGGGAAGAATATCAGCCTTTCCACATTATAAAATGGCAGAAATGCCCAAAGACAAGGCAAAGATCCCCCCAAACATGTTTTATACCTTAAATTACTTCCACAATCTCCAATATTAGGATAGCCAGTGAGGTTTTATTCAGACTTCCCAAGCAGAAGCAGATCGATAAGACAGAGCTGACAAATCAAGGACTTAAGACGGACATGTGAGGAGAAGCAACAACAATAAATGCTAATTAGACTGTTCGCGGGTGACTATCACCGCCCAGCGGAGGTTCTGGTAAACATCCCACGCTTTTGGTTGAGGGCGCAAAGGAAGGCGGATGAGCCAGAAGTAACCCAGCTTTTGGAAGGACTGAGGCCCTGCCCCTCAGCATTTCAGCTCCTGCCTAGACACAGACTGGGTCGTGCCTAGCAGAGCCGTGTGCCTGAAGCCAAAGCACAGCATCTCCACCACGGGGGCGCGGCTCACGGGAGGACTCGCGCGGAAAGCACACAGGAAAACCTGGACATGCCGTGTGCAAGCCACTGTTCGACACAGAAAATACCCCGCAATGACAGGGTGTGTCACCGGGACACAGGAGTCGCTGAAAAAGCTCCTAGTGGCCAAAGCTGGAACGATTTGAACAACAAAGTAAAGCAGTATTGGATTACGACCTCTGGTCCGATAAATATGCATGAGCCCGGCTGATACAAGTAAATGACTGCATCAATAAGCAGAGGAGAACAGACAAATCTCTATGCAGGATTCCAAATCAGTTACTTAGATGCTCCGCTCTTGAGGGAGAACATAACTTCCCACTTATTTTTTAATGTTTATTCATTTTTGAGAGAGAGAGGGAGACACAGAACCTGAAACAGGAGTTAGGCTCTGAGCTGTCCGCACAGAGCTCAACACGGGGCTCGAACCCACAGACTGCAAGATCATGATGTAATCCTAGGTCAAGAGCCGGACATTTAACTGAGTGAGCCGCCCAGGCGCCCCCATAACTTTCCACTCCCAAGCTGTGGGTTGAGCACAGTGACTTCCTCCCAAAGAGTACAGTATGGAAAAGTGGAACAAAAAACAGAGTAACCTTACAGTGGGGCCACCTGACACATGCCACCTCCCCAGCCAATCAAGGGACAGTAATTAATCACATTGATGGCATTACGCCCTTGTTATGTGATGAAAATGGAACGTGACCTCTGTGATCTTCCTCCAAAAAATGAATTACTGCAGTCTAACCATGCAAAAAACAGCAGATATGAGGGACATTCTACAAAATACATGCGTACCCCTCAAAACTGATAAGGTCAACGAAAAGAAGGCAAGTATGGGAAACTATCGCGGCATCAGGAGAGAGAACTACTGAATGTAACGTGGCCTCCTGGGTGGCGTCCTGGAACAGGAAAAAAGACATTAAATAAAAAGAGGGGCACCTGGGTGGCTCAGTCAGTTAAGCATCCAGCTATGGCTCAGGTTATGATCTCATGGTTCGTGGGTTCAAGCCCCACATTGGGCTCTGTGCTAACCGCTAGCTCAGAGCCCGGAGGCTGATTCAGATTCTGAGTCTCCCTCGCTCTCTGACCCTCTCCTGCTCGCGCTGTCTCTCTCTGTCTCTCAAAAAAAAAAAAAAAGAAAGAAAATTTAAAAAATAATAAAGAGAAAATCTGAACAAAGCATAAAGTTTAATCATAATAATAATATATCAATATTGGTTCATTAACTGTAACAAATGTACCATACTAATTAATGTAAGATGTTAATAATGGGAAGCTGACTGTGGCATTTGGATGCTCCCAGTACTGTCTTTGCAATCTTTCTGTTATAAAAAATAAAGTTTGTTTTTTAAAATCTATTTTCAAAAAGTAAACACTATTGAGAGGAAGATGTCAAAGCTTCAAATTATCTCTAAAATTTATTAATATACAAAGTCTACCACTTAACCCAAAATAATGAAACACATAAAACAAAAAATCAAGAGGAAAGAATCAGAAAACAGAAAGAAACTCACAGGAGATCTGGATGATGGAATTATCCGATAAGTATGCAAAAGAACGAATATTTCTAAGGAATTAATATAAAAGATGTTGAAGTTCAGCAGAAAATGGGAAATTACATTAAATAATCAAATAGACATTCTAAAACTAAAATGAATCTAATGGAAGCTTAGATTCAAAGATGAATTAACAACAGATTGAAGAGTTGAAGAGAATTAGAGTATAAGTAAAATATATAACAAAGTAAAAGATCTAGTCTTTTAAAAATTTTTTAATGTTTATTTTTTTATTAAAAAGTTTTTGAGAGAGAGAGACAGAGTGCAAGGCAGGGAGGGGCGTTGAAAGAAGGAGACACAGAATCGGAAGCAGGCTCCAGGCTCTGAGCTGTCAGCACAGAGCCCAACGTGGGGCTCGAACTCACAAACTATGAGATCATGACCTGAGTCAAAGTCAAATGCTTTGCCAACGAGTGCACCCCAAAAAGATCTAGTCTTCATGTAATTACAATTTTAGAAGAAGAGAAAAAGAAGTATCTGAGCTAATGTATGAAAAGATTATGGTTGAAAATCTTCCAAAATTGATAAAAGACACTAACTACTCTGAACAGATTTAAAACTGAAACAGTAATAACTAACGTTTGAAGGCTCACACAAAAGAAAAGTGTAAGCACGTGTGTTGGAGTTATTATTAAACTAAATCTTTATTGTCCACAGTAGTACATTAATAGATAATAATATCTAAGACTAAAATAAGTAATAGTGTTCCAAACATCTTACTCAGAAGTATAAAGTTTAATGTCACAAAAACTAAGACATAAAGAGGATCCCCAACTTGTTCATATACGACAAATGAAGGGGAAAATCATAACGGTACGCTAACTGGTTTTTATGACCATATACAATTTCAGTAACACCATACAAACTCTAAGAGTTCTGAGTCTAAAAATTATGTTAGCTGTTTCATAAAGTGGTTCTAATGCTGAGAAAGACAGAGATACCCAAATCCATGTACTTCTTTTTTAATATTTCATAAACAGTGGGGGGTAGGGTGGGGAAGGGCAATACTTTAAAATTAATTAAATGTGATTTTTAATATTAAATGTGTAATTAGGGTCCCTGGGAGGCTGTCAGCTGAGCATCTTACTCTTGGTTTCGGCTCAAGTCATGATCTTGTGATTGTGAGTTCGAGCCCTTCTTTGGGCTTGGCATGAAGAGCGGAGGCTGCATGGTATTCTCTCTCTCCCTCTGTGTCTCTGCCCCTCCCCTGTTTATTCTCTCTCTCTCTCACTCACTCAGTATAAATAAATACACTTTTTTAAATAAAGAAGAAAAAGAGGAGAGTATCACCATACTGTAGGGGTAGACACAGATTTCTAAAACAGGAGCCCCCAACACACCAGCTGTGAAGGGACATATCTTTGTAAGGACAGAATAACCTTGAATGAAGTATTTGTCTCTTAAGAACTAGAAGGCAAAAGGGAGATTTGATTGAATTTTCTACTGGACATTTATCACCTTTTAAATGTTTTAAATTTACAAAAATTAGTGAGAATGGATTTTTGTTTTTAGGCAAACAAATAAAGAAAAACATTTAAGAATTTAAGGATAAAGTTAGAAAATTAAACAAAATTCAGCCAGAAGGATGATTCCTAACGAATTCTAAAAACAGGAAAGGGCCGGCAAATGGAATCCAACTCACTGGTACCGACCCCATGTAATACAACCCAAATCTTTCCCGGGGGTCAACACTGATTTAAAAATGAAGTGGGGGGGGTGGCGCCTGGGAGGCTCAGTCAGTTAAGCATCCGACTTCGGCTCAGGTCATGATCTCACAGTCTGTGAGTTCAAGCCCACACCGGGCAATCTGCTGACAGCTCAGAGCCTGGAGCTGCTTCAGATTCTGTGTTCTCCCTCTCTCTCTGCCCCTCCCCCACTCGCACTGTCTCTCTCACTCTCAAATATAAGTAAATCATTTTTTAAAAATTTAATAAAATAAAAAATGAAGTGGGGAGGGGGCACCTGGGTGGCTCAGTTGGTTAAGTATCTGACTCTTGGATCTGGCTCAGGACATAATATCAAGGTTTATGGGTTCCAGCACCACGTCAGGCTCTGTACCGAGAGTGTGGAGCCTGCTTGGGATTCGCTCGCTCTCTCTGCCCCTTCCTGCTCAAGCTCTCACTCTCCCTCTCGAAATAATAAATAAACATTTAAAAAAAGATACTAAAAATGAAATCGGAAGAAGAGAGGGCTCCCAGGAGACTCCAGTTTTACTTACCGTCAGACAGTCTGAGTTAGACGGTGCCCCTGGGAAAAGTAGGAACCAGGCCCTTCAAGGCCGCTGTTTATCAGGGAATTTTCCAAAGAAAAGAGGCATTATTAAATCCGACAGAGGAAGCCTGCTTCCCTCGGATGGGAAAGGGAGTCACTAACCTGGGATACGGCCTTCACTAGTTCAACAGTCATTTCCACCTTCCGTTCCGGACCTCTCTCTTGGAGAATGGCAGTGTCCCAGAGGACAGGGCTGGAGGGACAGAAAGGGGAGTGACAAGGTGAGGCCCGCTCTGTACTCCCAGGGTCGTCAGCCTAAACGTCCTGCCTTCCCCTTCTTCCTCCCGGCCCTCCTTGACTCCACTGCCCAAATCGCCGGAGAGTCCCAGCACCGGGCGGCCGCGGAGGGCGGCACATAATAGTTGCTTCTCTCACGCTCGAGGCCCTAAACGTAGTCTTTTCCCCAAACGTTGCCTTCCCATTTCTGGTCTTATTTTTATAGGCAGAGACGGACCTTTCCCTTGTTGTGCTTCCGCTTCCTGCTCTGACATGGTCCAGGTTTGAAAATCGGACTCTGAGGCCGGAGTTTTCAGCCTCCCTCCAGACCCCCCTCAGGCCTGGCCTGCCTCTCTCCCTGGGACAACGGTCCCGTCAGCGTCCATCTGCCACCTTCACTCTTACCTCTGCCTTCAGTCCCTTCGTGTGCCCTCCTTCTTGTCACCCAGAACAAACACCTGTTGCTTTTTACTGGAATTCTTGAACTGGGAGCAGGGAATTCTGGTCTAGGAGTGTCACCTAGGCAACACACAACCAGATCGCGACACCCATCAGGAAGGTGGCGCTCGCCACCTTCCTTTACTTTCCTGCCACAGCTCCGAGCACACAGGGTGACGTGCGACACGGACAGGAGATCTCGCCCTCTTCCTGACCACAGAGGCCTGAACCCCACGAACCCGTATCCCGAGGAAGGCACCCCACATGTGGTCACGCACACCACGTCTCCGAGAGAGACGCCCTGCAAGCCTTCAGGGGACGATCTGCGCCCCACATGGTCTCCCCCTGCTCACTCTGGTCTCACACACAGCCACACCACTAGCTTTCTCTCACACCAACAGGATGGTCTCTCCCACTCCGGGCTCACGCTCTCTCTCTCTCTCTCTCTCACACACACACACACACACGCCTCCTACCATCTCTGGTAGCTCACACTCACCCCCCCCACATCCCTGGCAGTTCACACTTACACACATACGCACTTTCCACCCACATCTCTAGCAGCTCACGCTCACACACACACACAGACACTTCCCACCATCTCTGGCAGCTCACACAAACACACACACACCCCACTTCTCTCACACTCCCGCCAGCATAGCCGGGTCGCGCCGGCCTCGTGGGTCCCGTCGGCCGCCGCGCGCGCGCACTTCCCACCCCCTCCCCCGGCCTCTCCGGGTCCGGGACACGCCCCCTCCCGCACACACACCCCGCCCCGCCGCCCCGCCCCCGCGGCCCCCGCGCACCCGCCCCGCGGGCCTCTGGGAAACGTAGTCTGCAGGAACGATGCTCCGCAGCGGCGTCCGGGCTGAGGCTCCCCCGCCGGGGTCCGGGAGGCCCGCCCCGCCTGCCCGGCCCCCGGCTCCGACTCCTGACCCGCCGGGAAAACCCACCAGCCTCCGCACGGAAACCACAGCTCTCAGCCGAGGCCTTAGGGGCGGACGCCCGGACTCCGAACGCGCAGGTGGCGAAACTCCCGAGGCTGGCGGGGTGAGGGGGAGGAGCCCGAGCGGCGAGGGGCGGGGACGAGGCGTGGAAACCTGGGGAGGAAGCCGAGCGCGGGAATGCGCGTGCCTCC
Organism: Helogale parvula; assembly: GCA_004023845.1. Taxonomy (NCBI): domain Eukaryota; kingdom Metazoa; phylum Chordata; class Mammalia; order Carnivora; family Herpestidae; genus Helogale; species Helogale parvula. The sequence continues at coordinate 15,122 of PJEM01004840.1, read as the reverse complement.
TCCAAACACTTCGGCGCCCGGAGGGGCGTGGCCCGGAGGCCAGGGGCGTGGCAGAGTGGGGCGGGAGAGTGCGCAGGCGCAAGGCATGCGCGTTCCCCCTCCCCTCGTCCGGAGACCCGAGCGTCCCTAGTTACCTGGTTACAAGTGCTGCTGTAGCACCGCGCCACAGCCGGCCTCCCTGTGCGTGCAGGTGCAGCTTTGCTGTGCGACGTCCTGTCTGTGTGAGCTCGGGTGGCTCCGGGCTTGGCCTCGTGGCCGTGGGAGCGTGGTTTTCTTCCTGTGCTAAGTTTCGCCACGGGAAGAACGACGGCCAGGAACTCAGACCGCGTGCTAGCACCAGTGTGAGACACCGAATTAATAAATCTCTCTCCTGCCAGACGGGAGTTGTTGAGAAATAGGATGAACTGACCTCATCGGACCTCAGTTCTCAGCACTGTCCTTGTGTGTGAAACACCCTTATCGGACTTCTGCTCCCAGAACGCTGGGAACAGGGGACTTGTCCCTGGAGGACGTGCAGGACAGAGCTTTCCTGGTCATCAGCCAAGTGCGTCAGGAAGCTGCAGCACCAGAGATATACCCACGCACAGTTGCAAGCTGTTCCTGTTCTGCCCGCTCTGTATCTGTATCTATTGTTGTGGTTAAACAGTTACTGCTGACTAAACATTTACTATGCTCCAAGGACGGTATAAAATAAGATGGTGTTCCTAATAAAGTTTGCCATTAGCCATCAGCTCTTGGTCCGTCTCCATCAGTCATCAGCTTTTGGGGATGTATGCATTTCCCGGGAAGCCTGGAAATGGTCGTTGTGTTCCCTCAGCCAGCAGCTGGAGGGAACGGTGCTTCCATTGGTCATCAGCTAATGAAGGTGTTTCCAATGGCCATCAGCCTTTGGGAATGGTCGTTGTGTCACTGGTTGTCTCCCCAGGACCCATGGGGAGAACCTACCACAGGAGGTGTCAGTATTCTTACTGTTCGGAGGGGGTCTCTGCAGACTGCCCCTGATGTGGAAGCGGCCCCTGCAGTGGGGGGACTAAGAAAACTGTAGGAGAAGGCTTGCAGAGGAGCACAGCAGGAAAAAAACAGGGAAAACTCCCTAGCCTCCTCTTTAAGATCTTTTTTTTAATGTGTTTTTTTAAATTTATTTTTGAGAGACAGCGAGAGCAGGGGAGGTCAGAGAGAGAGGGAGACAGAGAATCTGAAACAGACTCCAGGCTCTGAGCTAGCTGTCAGCACAAAGCCCGACGTCGAGCCTGAACTCACAAACCGTGAGATCATGACCTGAGCCAAAGTCGGACGCTTAACCAACTGAGCCACCCAGGCGCTCCTAAGATCTGACTTTTAAGTGAATGAACAAAATAAATGGTATGTCCAAATGTATTAGTAAAATAAATAATGTATTGCGTGGTAGAAAGGCTATGGAGAAACAAGAAGCAGGGCAGGAGGATAGAGAGGAGAAACAATTAGAATGTTTGCTGTGGAGAAATAGAGGAGTGAAAAAGAAGGTATCAGCCATAATCCCACAACTCAGAACTAATACAAACACAATTAACATTTGTAGCTTGTAGCTTAAAACAGATTTTCCTTTCAAACCCCAGCGAGGTCTCTATACCTAAATAAACAATTTAGAAAAATGAGACCATAATGGTACATGATCCCTGTAACATTTTCCTCCATCATACGGTGAACACCTTTCTATATCATAAAGCATTCTTCTCTAGTCCATTGTTTTCTTTAGTTCAAGTTTTCATCATTGCAATGTTAGGGGTGCCTGGGTGGCTGACTCAGCTACGCATCTGACTCTGGCTCGGGACATGATCTCGTGGTTCATAGGTTCAATCACTGCATCAGGCTGTGTGCTGACAGCTCAGAGCCTGGAGCCTGCTTTGGATTCTGTCTGTCTGTCTGTCTGTCTCTCTCTCAAAAATAAACCTTAAAAATAAAATAATTGCAATGTTAAAATTATTGACTGCCACAAATAATTTGAGTAAAGTGCTCAAAATCCTGAATACTAAGCAAATTCTTCGTATACTTCTATCTCAAGTCTTGGGAAACTGACCCTCCTGTTGCTGCAGCGTGGATGCCTGGTGAGGAAGTGTCATTCATTTCTGGTTGAAGATGCTCAGATCTGTGAGGATATACGAACCACAGAGGGCTGTATTCTGTTACTTGTGACTGCAGGACTACAGAAATCCTGAGGATGGAAAAACAATATATTATCTTACCCAACATCTTAGTCTACCCTCCAGAGCTTCTGGCATCCGACCGTCTGGGCCAATTCTGCAGAAAAATAAAAATATAAACTCTGCACAAAATAGGAAAAGCAGTTACCTGAAAGCACCAGAGAGTTACCAAAGGAGAAAACAACTGAAAATGTAATGACCGCAATGTTCTCAATTTGATGAAAGCAAAGTTTTAACGGCAGATTCAAAAAGTTGAGCGTGCTGGGGAATCCTGGGCAGAGAACGGACTCAGACTTTTACAGTAGAGTTGGATTCAGAAGCCCTTGTGTGTAGCCCCGTGGCAGGAGGCAGTGCTGGGCGCTGGAAATGGGGGGGAAAGTCTCCTCACTGCTCTCGCCATCCAGACCGCCCTCCCCACTTACTCCTGGCCCTTCTTCAAGCTCCCATCGATGAAGAGCTAATCTCCCAGCAGCTGCTGGTGTTAAACTCCTTGGGTCCCCATTTCTGTAGGAAAAATAAAGTGCCCAATTAAACGGAGAGAATGTAAGCAATGTTTGCAAGGGGGGTGAAGGCGAAAATGATCTCAATCTAGTTTATAAGGAGAAAATAGCAACATCTAGCCTGATGTCCTTCCGCCATGCTTTGTGACCGCCATTGCACTTGTCATTTATGAATTCACTCGTTCGTCTGTTTATCGTCTAACTCTCTTGCTAAAGCGTATGTTCCACGAAGATAGTCCTGTTTGTTTTACCTGTTTAGGACACTTCCTGGCATTAAGTGGGTGCTCAATAAATAGATGTTGAAAGGATGACGTTTTTAAATTGACGTGTCCTAACAAGATAATGGCCAGGATGTGAGAAAGGGGAACCTCTTACACTGTTGTGGGGATGCAAACTGGTGCAGCCGCTCTGGAAACCAGTGTGGAGGTTCCTCAAAAAGTTAAAAATAGAATTACCTGCAGCCCAGCGTGCGTAACAAGCAAAGAGTGGGTACTGAAAGTTTCCCACATACATGAGCTTCACAGGGTCTTTCCTCTGTGTGAGCCGCACACACGGTGTAGGAGCTCACACGTGGTGTATGAGCCGCACACACGGTGTAGGAGCTCACATGGGGGGCGTGAGCCGCACACACGGTGGATGAGCTCACACGTAGTGTAAGCGCTCACACCCCCGCGCCACCTGCCCCAGTGTGCCAAGCCGTGGCCGCTCCGGTGCCTATACTGTCCATCACCCTATTTTTCTGTAGTTATCATGTTTGATTTAATACATGTGCATATTAGTTTTAAATACTGTATACATTTATGAAGATGATGAAACAAATTATAAGGATTAGGGACGAGGCTCCCAAAAATTATTTCTCTGAAACCAAACCCCACCAGCAGAGAAAAGCATGACAACTGTGAACACAGACGAGGGCCTGACTCCAGCTCCTTCCCCCATTTAAAATGGGGGCCTGGGTGGCTCGGCCAGTGAAGCAGCCAATTCTTTTTGTTAATGTTCTATTCATTTTTGAGAGAGAAAGAGAGAGAAGGCGAATGTGGGAGGGGCAGAGAGGAAGGGAGACACAGAATCTGAAACAGACCCCAGGCTCTGTGTCTAAATGTCTTTCTCTGAAAAGGGCAGAACCCTGAGATGCCAGCTGGGGAAAGAGAAAGGAGGGATGAGCGAGCCACATCTATTTGGCAGCTTCTGGGATCACTGGTTTAGAAATTCCTCCTTCCACAAAAACTGAAATCATATTCAAGAGATTTCTCCACATAATTAATGGGCTCAGGAACAGTTGCTTGACATCACTTCTCATCAATGCAATGGAACTTAACAGGACACTGAGGGCTAATGAGAACAAAAGAAGATTCCAGTGAAGTAGCAACATGAAAAATTAATAGAGAGAAATAAGTATCCAAGGTAAATTCAAACACTAAAGAGAGGACATGCTGATAGAGAAAATCCCTACCTCTAGTGTCAACAAGGATGAAATATTTAGAAGTAAGTTTAACAAAAATTGTGCAGGGGCGCCTTTGCGGCCCGTCAGTTGAACATCCAATTTCGGTTCAGGTCATGATCTCACAGTTTGTGAGTTCGAGCCCTGCCTCAGGCTCTGCACTAACAGAGCCTAGAGCCTGCTTTGGATTCTGTGTGTGTGTCTCTCTCTCTCTGCCCCTTTCCTGCTCACATTCTGTCTCTCTCTCCTTCAAAAATAAATAAACATAAAAGATTTTAATTAAAAAAAACTGTGCTAATCCTATAAGAGAATCTTTCAAATCTTCCCGAAAGATGCAAAGTAGTTTTAAAGAAACAGAACGATACCCCTTTGCTGGACAGGAAGGCCACGCCATCTCAACGCTGTTCGCCCATCACACCCTCAATCCTCAGCTTAGGACAGAAAGGGACAGAAAGGCTGTGTGTTAGCGGTCCTGACCGTCCGTGCAGGTTAATTCTGGGACTAAGCAGATCACGTACTGGGAGCCAGGCTTTCTCCCGCCACAGAACGGTTGTTACGCACAGAAAAGCAGAAACACGGAATGGAATTGGCGCTGCTGTCCCGGAAGCGGAGTCACCTGCGAACGCGCTGGGCCTGGTGTCCTCCAGACCCAGAAACTTAGACGCGCGGGCGGCGGGCTGCGCGGAGGAGGCTGACGTCCGCCCCCCCAGCAGCTCGCCCATGTAGGCAACGAGCGCAGACTTCGTACCTGATCCGAGAAGCGTGCGGCCGCGGAGGTCGCTGCTGACGCTGTGGGTGAACCATGGAAGGCTCTGGAAGGCTCGCGGGGTCGAACGACAGACAAGGCTCCCCCGAGGCTCAGGCCGCGGAGGAGGGCGTCCTGGTGCAGGCCGAGGGCGCCACTGCGGCTCCCGCTCGGGGTGCTCTCGGCTTAGTCACCGGGGAAAGGGGGAGGCGGCGGCTCCGGGCCGATGCTGCTGCCCCGCCGCGGAGGCGTCCAGGAGCGAGCGGAATCCAGACTCTTCAGTCTCTCTAACGATGCTGGTGTTGAGGGCGCCTGGCCGGCCCGGGGGACGCTCCACGTCCGGGGCGTGAGTTCGAGCCCCACGCGGGCGTGCAGATTACTCTAAAATAAACAAACAAGGGGGCCCTGGGGGACCCAGTTGGTTGAGCATCCGACTTCGGCTCAGGTCATGTTCTCATAGGCTGTGGGTTCGAGCCCCGCATCGGGCCCTGCGCTGACGGCTCAGAGCGGGAGCTGCTCAGGATTCTGTCTCCCTCGCTCTCTGCTCTTCGCCCACTCGCACTCTTTCTCTCTCTCTCAAAATTAATAAACATTAACAAAAATTTAAGTAATAACAATTATATCACTGATTTTAAAATATTTACATTTTAAAGAGAAACAACTAAAATATTAATTTGGTAGAACTTATGATTTTTTAAATTTAAATTCACAATTAACATGTAGAAAAGTACTTGTCACTCATAAGTACTCAACTTTTTTTTTTTTTTTTGTAATTTGGGAGGTTGAGGATATCTGTAAATTTTGGTTTCTGTTTATATGTTGAGATTATGCAATTCTTAGAAAAAGAGCTGATAATTGCATCTTTTGAAACTTGGAAATCTGTATCATAGATACTATCTTTATGGTTGGGCGATTCTTTCTTCCTAAAAACTGATAATAATGGGGCACCTGGGGGGCTCAGTCATTTGAGTGTCAGACTCCTGATTTCAGCTCAGGTCATGCATAAGCCCAGGGCTGTGGGATTGAGCCCCGTGGAAGGCTCCATGCTGAGCATGAAGCCTGCTTACAACTCTCTCTCTCTTCCCCCCTCCCCTGCTCACACTCTCTCTAAATTTAAAAAAATAATTGATATTAGTTTTTTTTAAACACTTAATTGAATTCCCTATATAATCTGTCCTTTGCTAATCTTTAGTCGATTCTAGAAAGTTTTCCCTTTTTAGGAAAGTTACTCTAAAATGTTAAATTTATTGGCATTAAAAATGTTAAGTGTTCAACCTTATTTTTTAATGTCCTTTATGTGTGTTACTACATCATCCTCATTAGTTTTTGTTTTTTGTTTTTTGAGAGAGAGAGAGCATGTGCAGGGGAGAAGCTCAGAGGGAGAGAGAGAGAGAGAGAGAGAGAGAGAGAGAGAGAGAGGGAGGGAGGGAGGGAGGGAGGGAGAGAGAGAACCTTAAGCAGGCTTCATGCTCGGCATGGAGCCACGTCCAGGGCTCAATCCTACCACCCTGGGGTCATGACCTGATCCAAAATCAAGAGTCAGACCTTCAACTGACTGAACTACCCAGGCGCCCCTACATCCTCATTTGTAATAATACTTAATAGTATGTTTAGGGGCGCCTGGGGGGCTCAGTTGGTTAATGGTCTGACTCTTGATTTTGCCTCAGGTCATGGTCTCACAGTTTGTGGGCTTTGTGCTGACTGGTGCAGAGCCTGCTTAGGACTCTCTCTCCCTACGTCTCTCTATCCCTCTTCTGCTCACGCATGCGCTCTCTCGCTCTCTCTCTCTCTCTCTCTCAAAATAAGCTTAAAAAATAAGGCCGTCATGAGATTTGCTATTATCCTTTTAAAGAAATGGCTTCAAGGTTGATAAAATCTGCTTCTCTCTTCATTTCAATATATTGTTTCATTGCTGAGTTATGTTCAGCTTCTAGCTTCTCAAGAGGCCTCTGGTTCACTTATTTGCAGTGTTTATAGTTTTCTGGCCTATAAACCTATTTAAAATTATAACTTATTTGAGCACTAATATGGCCACATCCCACAGGTTTTGTGATGTAACTGCTCTCATTCACCTCAGAGTCTTCTCCTTGTTTAACTGAAGCAGAAACTATTAGGTAACATGAAGGTTTCTTTGTTAATGTCTAACTTACTACATTTTTACCTGTTATATCCCTGTACTACTTGTTACAAACTTCACACCTTCCTCAGTTTCTCTGATAGTTAAATGCTTAACTGTTGTTTTAAATGCCTGGAATTTTATTCATTTTGCATTTTCTTTTTTTTTTAATGTTTATTTATTTATTTTTGAGAGAGAGAGAGAGAGAGAGCACAAGTGAGGGAGGGACAGAGAGAGAAAGAGAGAGAGAGAGACACAGAATCTAAAGCAGGCTCCAGGCTCTCAACTGTCAGCACAGAGCCTGACGTGGGACTCGAACCCATGAACCGTGAGATCATGACTTGAGCAGAAGTCAGACACTTAACTAACTGAACCACCAGGCACCCCTTACTTTGCATTTTCTGATACACAATAAATAGTAAGTTCCGAATGGGGATTTTAAAACTTATATTCATCAGTATGACTCCTCTTATTAAAAGAGCTTTATGGCTAAAGAAATTCCCACGTATGTGACATTTAAAGGGTTACTTTCTCTTATGCACCCTTTTATATAAATTAGGATTAGCTTAAAGTAATGAGTTTTCAAAACTTCTCCACTTACATGGTTGTTTGCCAGCATGAATTGTACAGTAATTAATAACTGAAGGTAGTGTTGGGAGCCCTTTTATATTAATATGGTCATTAGTGATGGCGTAATGATGTGACTCTGCGGATGAATGTGACACGAGCTGAAAGCAAGGCATTCCACAGGGGACGGGTTATACAGAATTATAAAGTACCTGGTGTTCTTCCGGGGACAAAACCAGTGAAATATGTCCTTCTCTTATTTACAGGAATTTTATGCGGCATGAATTCCTTAAGCGTGAGAAAGACCACATGCCTTGAAGGCCTTCCCTTACTACCTACATACAGAATAATGTTGATTCAGCGGTGAGCCCTGACTAACCGCTTTCCCACCTTCCTGACTTTCATAGGGATTTTCACCAGGATGGATTTTCCGATGTCAAATACCTAGTGTTCAGTGACTGAAAGCTTTTCCACATTCGGTACAGCAATAGTGGATTCTCACCAGTATGGTTGCTAATATCCATGAAATTATGAAATTCAACCCAAAGCTCCCATTACACTTAAATGGTTTCTCACTTAGTATGAATCTCTGGTGATAATAAAGCTGTGAGCCCTGCCTAGAGGCCTTCCCACAAACCTTACATTTATACGGTCCGCACCAGTATGAGTCCTCTGGTGGTGAGGAAGATACGACCAATGACCGATGACTGAAGGCATTTCCACATTCATTACATTTTCTGGCTTCTCCCTGGTGTATGTTCTCTAGCGTCACTAAGCTGTGTGACACCTCTAAAGGCTTTTCCACATTCCTTACAGTCATAAGGCTTTTCTCCAGTATGAATTCTCTGATGGTGAAGAACTAGTGATCAGTTTTTGCACATTCAGTATATTGATAGAATTTTCCCTAATATGAATTCTGGGATGTACATTAAGTTTGAGAGCTGAATATAGCTTTTTAGACAGTCCTCACATTCATAGGTTTTCTCACCAGTATGAGTTCTCTGATGTCGGGTAAAGCGTGAAATAGGACTAAAGGTCTTTCCACATTCGTTACATTCATAGGGTCTTTCCCCGGGTGAGTTCTATGAAGTTGAGGAGGATCAGAATGGTGATGGAGAGGGGCACCTGGGTGGCTCAGTTGGTTAAGTGCCCGACTTCGGCTCAGATCATGATCTCACAGTTCATGAGTTCAAACCCCACGTTGGGCTCTGTGCTGACAGCTTGGAGCCTGGAGCCTACTTTGGTTTGGATTCTCTGTCTCCCTCTTTCTCTGCCCCTCCCCCACTCATGCTGGTGCTCGCTCTCTCTCAAAATAAATAAACATTAAAAAAAAAAAAAAAAGAACAGTGATGGAGAAAGCCTCCCCAGGTTGCTTGCATTCCTAAGATCGGTCAGCAGCATACATTTTCTGACGACTAAGAAGGGATATCTTCTGCGGAAACCCTCTCCTACATTCATTACGCCCAGAGTCTACTTCTGGGTGGAACTTTCTGATGCAAGTTATGGGATGTTTGCTGTCTCACAGTGGAGATCTCTTCCTGGGTGATTACTACTTGAGTGGAATTTCCGTCTCATTTCTTTGCTGTCTCTCAAATGCACCTTTATGTTCCCAGTCATCCTGGAACACGGGGCCTCATGATCTTGGTTTGCAAATTTTCTGAACATTTTCTCCCACGAGGACACATGATCTGAAAGATAATAGAAAACAGCGATGCTCATTTTAGACCTTCCTCTCTGAGAGTTAGAACTTCTTTAGTAGAAATTGTTTTTTTTTTAATGTTTATTTACTTTTGAGAGAGAAAGAGAGACAGAGTATGAGCAGGGAAGGGATAGAGACAGAGGAGAGACACAGAATCCGAAGCAGGCTCCAGGCTCTGAGCTGTCAGCACAGAGCCCAATGCAGGGCTTGAACTCACAAACTGTGAGATCGTGACCTGAGCCGAAGGTGGATGATTAACCGACTGAGCCACCCAGGCACCACCAGTAGAAATTGTTTCACACTGAAAATGACATTTATGAAAAAAATGAGTGATCTCCACAGCTCCCAGGTGAGCCTCAGCAATTAGATATGTGGACAAGGAGAACATCTCCTAAGTGAAGTAAGTGAGGCAGTTACTCAGATCGGTTTCCAGTTTTTCTCATTACAGCTGCCTGAGGGGTTGTTAAAATAAGGATGCCTATGGTGATTCTCTCGCAAGTGACAATGAGGCCCATTGCTGAAAACACTGGAGAGCTTCATGTTGTGTAAGAATGAAATCCCGAGTCCTCAACCTGTCAAGTGTATTCAGATTCACCTTAAGCTACTTGCCTTCCTGTGTTCTGTCACTAGTTTCTCCTTGCACACGTGAGAACACATCGGGTTGCATTTTCTGATCTGTATAGAACACTATGCCCAGTTTCTGCAAAACTGGCTTTTCTGTAGAATCAGATTCAAATCCAACATCTTTTCTTTAGATGGCTGCCATTTGTCTTCATCTAAATACTGTCACCCTTACTATTTCCCAGAATCTTGTTGCAAAATAGAAAAAAGTTGTGATGGGGCCCCTGGGTAGCTCAGTTGGTTAGTCATCCAGCTCTTGGTTTGGGCTCAGGTCATGCTCTCGTGGTCACGGGATCAAGGCCCATGTCCGGCTCTGCACTGTGCAGCGAGCCTGCTCGGGATTCTCTCTCCCTCTCCCCCTGCCCGCTTCTCCACTCAAACTCTCTCACAAAATAAATAAATAAACTCTATTTTCTAAAAACTTGGTAGGCGGCACCTGGGTGGCTCAGTCAGTTAAGTGTCCGACTTCAGCTCAGGTCATGATCTTGTAGTCAGTGAGTTCAAGCCGTTCACTGGGCTCTGTGCTGACAGCTCAGAGCCTGGAGCTGCTTCAGATTCTGTGTCTCCCTCTCTCTCTGCCCTTCCCCCCCCGCCCCAGCTCACGCTCTGTCTCTGTCTCTCAAAAATGAATAAATGTTAATAAAAATTTTTTAATCTACCTCTTTACTGCTTTCTTCCCTCAACAAAAGTCTGTAAACCAAATCTAATTTACTTACTGTTGTATAATAAACCTCATACTCTGTGCCTAGCACACACATGACATCAAATAACTCATGAATATTGAAAGAATGGACCATTACATGGAAGGAAGAAAATCAGGATAAGGATAAGGGGAAATATCACAAAGGAGAGGGAACCTACAATCAGTTATTATTTCATGCCTATAATTGTTAGTAATATCAAAGTATGATTTTCAAAGAATTTTCCAAATAAAGGATGAGATTGTGTTGGGGTGCTGAGTGGCTCAGTCACTTAAGCACCGGACTTCACCTTGGGTCATAATCTCATGGTTCATGGGTTCAAGCCGCATGTCAGGCTCTGTGCTGACAGCTCAGAGCTGGAGCCTGCTTTGAATTCTGCTTCTCCCTCTCTCTCCGCCCCTCCCCCACTCATGTGTGTGCATGCCCTTGTGTGCTCGCTCTCTCTCTTTTTCTCAATAAATAAACATTTAAAAAGAAAGAATGAAGTTGTGTTAAAGATTTTTTTTAAATGTTTATTTCATTTTTGTGGGAGAAAGAGACAGAGCACGAGCAGGGGAGGAGCAGAGAGAGAGTGAGACACAGAATTCAAAGCAGGCTCCAGGCTCTAGGCTCTTAGCTGTCAGCACAGAGCCTGACATAGGGCTCAAACTCATGAACCATGAGATCATGAGCTGAGCCAAAGTCAGATATTTAACCGACTGAGCCACCCAGGCGCCCTGAGATTTATTTAACTAATTAATAAGGAACCAAGATGATGGTAAAGTTGCTTCAAAGGAGAAGTCAATAAATGAACACACACACAAATACTGAAATTAAAAACTAGTTAAAACCCTACAGAGTATGAAGAGAGAAGGAAAACACTGGGAAGTAACTGAAATAAATTATTTTTAGAACCATATTTTTGTATGGAAACAATGATCCAACTGTTTAAAGGGGGGAGGGGCACCTGGATGGCTCAGTCAGTTGTGTGTGAATTCAGCTCAGGTCACGATCTCATGGTTCGTGAGTTCAAGCCCCACATCGGGCTCCGTGCTGACAGTGTGGAGCCTGCTTGGGATTCTCATTCTCTCTCTGCCCCCACTCATGCTCAGTCACTCTGTTAAAATAAATAAACTATGACAAGGGGGTGGGGAGAAACTGGGAAGAAACAGTGTTCCCCGGGTAGGTGAAAAGTTGTACTTCAAGGACGGCGCCTTCGTCTTTGAAGCGGGAGAAGCGTAGGGGGTGGTGTGAGAAGGAGCGAGGTGCTCACCCCAATGACAGTAATGCTCTGCTCTGCACACTAGGGACTCTGAGCGGAACTTTCCAGACATTGTCCCGGAAGTGCCTCGTCCAGCTAACCTTCTGGGCCGTTACCTACACTGCCCTGTGCTCCTTGATCACCGTTCACTCGGCCTGGCACAGGCTTCCGTCACAGCTCTTCCTCCCCCAAGGGCCTTTCCCCTTGTTCCAGCGAGGAGACCACACTTGGCCTGGAACAGAAGAACCTGTGTGCCCAAGAAGCAATGCCACAGAGTGACACCCGGAAGTCCTGTCCAGGTCCTGGTCATCGAGGAGAGAAGGGCCTCAGAAAAATGCCAGAGAAGAGGAGGAGGTCGTTTTCGGAATGGAGAAGAAGGTTCTTTGGGTGTTTTTCCACAGAACTGCCCATCCCCCATTCAGTACAATCTCATTGAGAGCAGACCAGAAACCCACCCAGAGTCTCGAAAGGCACCTCAGAAATTCACACCAAAGGGGGCAGATGCCCCCGTGGGCCAAGCTCGGCCTCCCAGGGGTGCTGAGGTCTCACCTGGGGTGAAGCCGCTGAGGGTCCCCAGAGCTGTGCCGCTGTCCACACCCGTCCTCGCACGGTCCTCCTGAGATGCCTGCTGCCGCGTCCCGATGTGTCCCTGAGCCCGGCAGCAGCAAACTGACGCTGTGAGCCGGGAACACAGGAGGGCGGAGAAGGACCCTGCAAGGCGTGGAAGGCCTCCCCAGGGACTAAGCCAAGGCAGATGAGCGAGTAGGGAGAAGGGTCTGAGTGTTCTCGATATTTCCATGGACAGCAGAACAACTTCCTTCTTAAAGGGACACACAGCCATCAAAAGGTCCTTCAAAGAACACAAAGAATTCATTTCAGTGTTTTCCCAATAAACTGGAGAAGCTGAATGCACAATTCTCTCTTGAGAATATGTCTGAATTCTCTTTTCCTTCTGTTCAGAAATTAGAGAGAATATGGAAACATACTGACAGTTTTGTAAGTGTTTGAATGTTTTCATAATGTTTCAAGAAAACTCGAACTGGAGAAATGGTTCTGGGCGGGGCAACATGGTGCCAGCAGACGGCCGGCAACGCTGCGGACGTTCTGGTCGGCGCTGGGGTAGCGGCGCAGTCAGCACCTAGCGGGCAGAGACCAGAGACGCTGCAGGTCATTCACCAGTGCGCAAGACAGCACAGCTAACAACTATGAGCTTCTAAGAGCCCTAGTGCTGAGCCTGGGAAATCCTCAACTGGAGAAATAGTTTTCCCATGGACTCATCCCAAAGTGACAAACAGAACCTGTGCTAGGAATTATGAGATTTGTGTATTATTTTTAAATATAGTAAAGAATCAGCTTCATCACTGAATGTTTCCTTACTAGGTAAAACTCTTTAATACAGACTTATTATTGGAGCACCTGGCTGGCTTAGTCAGTTAAGCATCTGACTTCGGCTCAGGTCATGATCTCACAGTCTGTGAGTTCAAGTTCTGTGAGTTCAAGTCCCGGGTCGGGCTCTGTGCTGACAGCTGAGAGCTGGGAGCCTGCTTTGGATTCTGTGTGTATCTCTCTCTGCCTCTCCCCGGCTCACACTCTGCCTCTCTCTCTCTCTCTCTCTCTCTCTCTCTCTCTCAAAAATAAACATTTAAAATTAAAAAAATACAGACTTATAATTATTAGCTGCACACTTTCCCATGACATTGTACTAAGTGACAACCTTTCTTTTATTTCTGGACACTTGAAGTTGAACAAGATATCTTTTTTTAAAAGTTTATTTTTTATTTTTTAGTTTAACAGAGAGCACCAGCAGGGGAGGAGCAGAGAGAAGGGGGACAGAATCCCAAGCAGCCTCTGTACCATCAGTGCAGAACCTGACGTGGGGCTCGAACTCACGAACTGAGAGGTCATGACCTGAGCCGAGATCGAGTCATATGCTTAACCGACTGAACCACCCAGGCGCCCCAGCGGAGCGAGACACCCTTAGGGGCATTCTTAGCTCTACCAACTCATGGTTTTCAACACGTCACGCGCTCCGGCTGGTCTCCCCCAGCCCACCCCGGGGCGCACCCTGTCCTTCTTCCCGAGCATTCGAATGCTGACGGACGATAAGCCAGGCTCACACAGACGCAGATGTGACCCGTCACCCACACACATGTGGCTCAGCATCAGACCTGATCTGCGGTCAGGCATCCACCTGGAAGGACTGCTGGGCAATGTCTCAATTCCCAGTGCCACCCCCCATTCAAAAGGTCTGAGAAAGCAAGCATGTCCTTACCTCCAGCGCCTGAGACCCTCTGTCTTGGTCCGTTCAGGCTGCTGTGACAAAGCACCATCAAGTCCTCACCGGGCTGAGGAGGCCAAGGGATCTGTCTAGAGCCTCTTTGACAGGGGCACCAATGCCCTGCGCCCTGACCTGTCACTTAGCGAAGGTCCCATCTCCAAGCACCACCACGTGTGAATCAGGGGGTACACTCGGACCGCAGTAGAGGCCGACCGGCACCACGGCCCGTCCGTCTAACTGGGGAACGCCGGTCCGTAGATTGCCGTCAGAGCATTGTAACGTGTAGTTCCCTCGGGCCGTTCAAGCCCATTTCACACAGGAGTCTTGCTGTTTCCCTGCAGCAATGCATTTCTGGTCCATCCAGGCTCCTGCAGAACTTGGAAGAGGAGATTCCGAGTGACATGAACACACGAACACAGGTCAGACACAGAGGGATTCTTAGCGAGGGCTCAGGGCTTTTGGATCTTTTCATGCATGGGTGAGACTTAGGAAATCCAAGGAAATTTTCCTGTATTCACACAAAATGAGCACAGTTTGAGGAAGGAGAGAGAAAGCATGAGTCACCTGGGCCACGGCTTTCAGAATAGCAAGGGCCACCGAGTCCTCCAGGCTCCCCTCCTGTGAGCGTGAATCCTGCGGAGGCAAAACCAGGCGGGGAAGAGAAATCAGGAGCAGTCAGCCTTGCCCCCCGGGACTCCTCCCTCGTCTGGGGTCAGCCTTCCAGTGCCCGTGAAAATGTTCTAGGACGTCCCCCACGCCCAAATTCTGCCCCTCTCCTGTCCCGTGCCCTGCATGACTGTAATTGAGCTACTAATCGGCTGACTTTGAGTTACCAAAGGGAAGACTAGCTTAAGTGAGCCTGAGCTAACCTGACAAGCCCTTTAGAAGCAGAAGCCAGAAAGAGACACGCTCCTGCTGACCTCGAGGAAGAAAGCGGGTGTTCTGGACCGCTGGTGGAGAGGTGTGGCCCCCGGGCTGAGAGGGACTCCGGTGGACAGCCAGCCAGAACACGGGTGCCCACAATTGTAAAGAAG